>APFE031119758.1:15142-102668 GCA_000404065.3 Pinus taeda | reverse complement strand
CCTTCCGAAGCGCGATTCCGGGGCAAAGCAACCTAAAATGGCAGGAATCGCACTTAAAACTAGGAATCGCGCCACCTCAAATTCGGAATCGCGCTTCGCCTGGAGATTCCGGAACGATTCGCCTCGGGTCGCGATTCCGGCTTAGGATCCGGGGGGAGGGGGGCGATTCCTGCAACTATGGTCTCAGAGGAATTTTGCATTACATTAACCCATACAAGAACAATGATAACTAGATACATGCATTTGACAAATAAGATAACAACAAGAGTATCAAAATTTCAACTTACATGAGAGAGAGAGAGTATATCCATTCATCAATTCTGCATTAGAAAGACGCTGCAAAGACAATAGTAGCGAAAATCCAAACATCATAGTGCATCAAGAAAGCTCCAAAAGTTATCCCAACAAAAAGTGCGAAAAGCTCTCAAGAGATACTAATCCAATCCAAGCGATGATGAGAGGTTAGAATGAACCTCTCTCGTATTTATACAACTCTAAAGGGGATTTGATTTGCCTAATTGGCCTAATTTAGCCCCAAATATTAAAATAATACATAATAATGACATGACTTAGTGACAAGCCCACCAAGATAGCTCAATAATACAAATAAAATCCTTTCAAGAGGGAAAAATAATGAATATAATGAGTCGTTGGGCAATTGTGGAGGCCTAATGGAGTCTAAATGTGCCAAGTTGAGGGAAAAGGCTTCAAACATAGTGGACAAGGGGTTGGTCCCTTGTTTTCCAAGCAAGTCAGATGTGGTGCTCCCAAGTGGGTGTGGGGGCACAATGACATCCTCATGGGTCTCCAAGTTGATCGATAATGCCTGTAAACCATTTGTAAGGGTTAGGATGATGACATAAGCCCTCCCTTTGTCTCCTGTAGTGAGACACATCCTCATTTGGACCTTGAAACATCTGCCAAGTGTGGAGCTGACTAGGCATGGTGATCCAAGTGCATCATCCTCTTGCAAAAGGAGGAACACATGCAATCCCTGAATGGTTTTGGGGATCCATGAAGTACTCTCTGCTAAGGTGGAGGCCCATGGCTCTCAACGCTCACCTTAAAAGTGCCAATGTTTCCCTCTCGAGGGCTTGGACCCTGTATAGGGAGACTAAATCCCAAAATGGAGACCCACGTGCAATCTTGCATAAGATCCAATGCGTCCCCTTGACCTCGAATACAACAAATCATTAGAGTAATAAAGTAAAAGAGCTCACAAATCATGGAATCAAGTGGGCAATTCATGGTGGCATGCCCTTCCATAACGGGCTTTGGCATGTACAGGTGTCTCCAAGCTCAAAAAGGGGGTTTAACCAAGGATCCTATTAGGTGTTTTCATCCTTTAAAGGGGGTGGCATGTCCATGGTACATCCATCAATGGGTAGGTGGCATGTGATATAGTGCTGGGACGAAGTGGGAATGAGGGGAAGGCTCCAAGCCACATGTCATGGTACAAGGGTAGTTATGATGAGGGAAGCCCACACTTGGGCATATGAGTGTAGGAAGGAGCAAATCGTGGTATATGAGTTACCCCGATCCTTGTTTTTCCACCCTTCTTCATATGCCTTTTGGTTTTGATTGATTTTTCTTCATAATTGCTTGGGGCTCCAGGGGATTAGAGTATGATGTGTAGAATATAGCAGTAGTTACCCCCTTTTAGGGTGGGGTAACTGATTGGGGTTGGGACAATCATGGGTTCCTTAATGTGGAGGGGGGTCATCTAGGGCCCATAGGAACTGGGGTGATGGTCATGAATGAGGGGTAGAGTTCATGTTTGGCTGTTTCCCATGTGCTAAATTTGTATGTTCGACCATCTTTGCATTTTGTTGTACATTTTTTGTTGTAAGTGGCCAAATTATGTTTTTTCCTTTCTTTTGAGTTGCATCAACCTTTGAGCGTCGTTCCAAGCCCGACCTAAAGTGTGGACCAGGGGAGGGGGAGGTTAACCCTATGTGGACCCGGAAGGGAAAAGTGATGAATGGGGTTAAAACGGATGGAGGGGAGTGATGTATATGGTGTTGGGAAGCGAGACCATGCAACCAAAATTGGGATTTTCCATGTAGCGCCAACCCTAAAGCTAATGGCCAGTAAAGGAGATCCCATGGGACTAGGATACAAGGCTAACTATTGAATCGAGTAGAGGAGACAAGAGTACCAACCTAGCCCACTCTTTCCGCCGAATCCCCCTTCCAATCAATGCCCAAGAGTGCCCATGATAAGTAAACAAACTTACTCAACTAAACCAATGAAAAGTCATACCTTTGGGGTCGGGAAGCCCACCTTCAAACATGCGATCATAACAAATGGGCGAGGGACCACAAGGCTGGGTCAGGTGGCATAGAAAATGGCACATCGAGCTATCTAGTGGCTGCAAGGGGATGGTGGCTGAGGACCATCTTGGAGAAAAAAATTCTCCTAGAGATATTACCCATAAAGTGATGGGTAGCAGTCCCACTGCGTTATAACTTTAATTTCAAAAAGATCACTTAGAAACCCCAGTCTTCTAGAATTTCATGATCTTGGGCACTTCTTCTCAAGTAACACTCCTCAAACCCTAAGTCTAGGCATCCTTTTGGCCCTTCTAAGAGAGCCATCCATCTCGCTTCCATAGCAAAGCCCATCTGAACCTCTCTTATGAATAGGCTTTAGGATGCCCATTATCTGAACCTCTCTTATGAATAGGCTTTAGGATTCACCTTTCATCCCATCATTGATTTGTCATTTCTAGTGATTCCTCTCATACCCGGACTCCTCCCATCAGTGAAAGTCCATAAACGGTAGGGGAGCTTTAGCTGAGCTGGCAGTGGGCTGTCCCTCCATTCTTGCCACTTGACATGATAGTTTCTCTATAGGATCCCCTCGTAGGACCCTTGCTAGTTTGAGCGGTAACAATAAGTTTTAATCTTAGTCGTCAATCTCAAGTGAGGTGAGATCTAATCTTGGCCATAAATCACTTTGATATTAGGGTTAGGGTTAGGGATTTAGCTCAATGTAAAGTTATCAAAGCAAGGCTAGGGAGAGGGAGAAGACACACCATACAACGACACTAGCCTTAGGAACAGGAGTGTGATACTCAAGTGTGCCGGATTCAAGGAAGGTGCAAGGAGCAGTAAGGGAGACATATCTAGATCAGCTAGATCGAGGACAGATCTAGGGCTTGATCAGGTAGATAACTTCAAGTTTATTGTTGTATATGTAATTTCTCAATTGAGCCATTATCCCAAGACCTTAGCCCAAGTAGGTTCCGAGTCATTGTAATGATGAACTGATTTGATTGGGCATAAATTTGTTTTGTATCATTGTGATTGAGATCATTATAATTGCTTTTGTTGAATATTTTGTTAGGAACCTAGCTCTGTGTTTATTCAATAAGTTTTTTATTTTAAGAATTAAATGTCAGGTGTTGGGTTCTGAAACTTAACATGCTTGAGGTAAGGTAGGAAACAAGTGCGAATTCTGTCTCGAACTTCCTGGCAAACTCCTCCTGAGCTTCTAACAACGCAGCTGCAGCTAGCTACATGCCCTTTTGCCCTTTGTCCTTCTTTAGACATCGTGAAGCATAGTGTATTGTCTTATGACAGGAGAAACACTTGACCTTAGTCAAGTTCTTCTTCTTCTTCATTTAAGGTGACTCCTCACTCTTGCTTGAGCTCTTTCCTTCACCTTTTGCAATCAAAGCCACATTCTTGTCATCTACTTGCTTGCTGATCTTGCCCTTTGATTGTAACTTGATTTCCTCTTGTATGCAATCATCCTTGAGCCTATTAAATGTGGGTAGTTTATCTCGAGCATAAACTCCTTTGATGAACGGATCCCATGCCTTTTGAGAATTCATTCAATGCCACATTTATTGATTTTAAGTCTTCTACTTTTTCTCCCATTGTTGCAAGCGTCTCATGAAGTTATGTGATCCTCATTAGATAACTCATCAATGAGTCAGATCTGGTCATCTGCGTAGTCCGAAGCATGTCTTATAATATCATCTTCTTGTTTATTGCCTTACTCTGGCATAATCCTACCAATGTTTCGAACATCTCCTTGGCTGTCTTCTTCTCGGTTAAGTGAAGACATTATGAAGACTGAACCTAGTTACACATTTCAACACTCGCTCTTAACTAGGGAGGTATTCATAATCCATACATGGTACTTAGACCTTCTCATATTGAAGAATTGTCATAAGAAGAGTCGGATTGGTAATCCATATCATAAGCTATTTTATCAACTTATATCTGTGCATCTCATCATATCAACCAACATTGTTATATAGCAAGGCCTTGACTAACAACTCTTATCTCTCCACAAGATCAGAGAACAATGCTGGCGAGACAATGACTAATAGACACCTTTCATCATTGTCTCTCAAGGCACATACCCCATCCAGATGTTCACGAGGTATGTCCTTTTAGGGCCATTCTTGTCTTGGAATAACACATCCTCAAGAAATTTCTTGTCTTGGAATAACACATCCTCAAGGAATTTCCTCTTCGACTACTCTTGCCTATTGGATATCCTCAAAGAGTATCAGAATCAATCTCAGATGTTTGTCCAATCATACATTATTTGTTCATAACATGAAGATAAGAATGATGTGTCTATCTCTCCCTCTCAACTAGGGAGGATCTACACATTCCTATAAAAGTAATATTCCCAAACTCTCTTTTAACAAGGGATTTGCCCAAGATACCTCTCAACTAGGGACTTGTTTTCAACAACAACTATCATCTCTCTAGTGGAGATCATGGTATTATCAGTTGCTTGTAGGGCTTCTCTTTCTGCATCATGTCATGAATTTCATCTTCTTCATCATCACTTTATCGTAGGGCATCGACCATTTTCTCCATCACTTTCCCTTCAACGAACCATAGTATTGAACCAATAGTCATATCATCCTTCTCTTCATTGGAAAGTGATATTTTATCCCACATTTGGCTTTTCTTCATACAACTACCTCTTCTAAGTCATGTTTCTTTCGGGATCTTCCATCCAATCACGAGTATTGGTTGTAGGTGACTTCGACAACTCTCTTTCGGTAGCCTTGTTTCAGCTCAACCGGATGATTTTTCAAAAAATCAAAATGAACAATAAATCAAAATTACCTCTTTATGAAGGCCTTTCGTCATGACATTAGTGTCTTGTAACATCAACATCTTGCATATGTATGAATCCATCTCTGAGACCCATATTACTAAGGTTTTCCTTTTCCAACATACCTATCAAGGTCTTCATACCTTCTTCATGGAGATGTCATAGCTAATCCTTATTGTTCTCAGATGTTGATTACTTATCTTATCTTACATGACTATAGATACATCTTTCACAAACTCTTCTTTCACCTTCTCTTCACATATTGCTTCCTCAAGATTGTCTATACTAGTCCCTTCATCATGCGAACTATGAATGTCAACCACCTCATATTCTCCATGAGGTCATATCACGCCAATATGTAGAAGAGTTCAAGTCATATTGTCTACATGCTTTCATGCATCTTTCTAAAGGAAGAGTTTCTTCTTCTTTTAACATGCTCATGAGATAGAGCATTCTACCCATCCTATCTGCAACCATATGATAACATGACTTTATCTATCTATCAAATATATACATACCTCTTCCTTCATGTGGCCATCTAGACTTCCTTCGGGCAACTTCCTTTCCTTGTTTGAAGATGAAAGTACTTCAACCAACTTGTCCCGTTGCACATCTTTGTCATCATACCTTTATATTTTTAACCTGTAGATCCCACATAAGGTGGAATGTAGACTATTTGCGAGACGCTTCTTCTTAAGTAGAGGTGAATCTTCTAACAAAGATTCCAAGGGAGGATCTTAATGATCCTCATTCTGCAAATGCTCCTTTTTAATGATGATGATGTATGATGATCTCTTTATCTTCTATCTTGCTAGATGACTTTGTTCAACCATATTTATTGCTATTTCGATTGTCCTTATATGCTTCCAGTGGAGATGTCATGATCTACTTCCTTTCTATCATGATGACTGTGACAACCATATAGACTTCTATGCCTCTATGATGATGTCATCTACCTTGCTACAATGCATCTTATCATATTGTGATGCTTTCCATTATGACAACCATCTTCTAGAAAACTGAAAAGAACTAAGCGTAGGAGGTTATCTCAGTCATAGTAGAGATCTTTGACTTCCTCCTTCTTTGTCATCTTCTTTTCAGGTTCTTCTACTTCTTTAGTGATATAGGGCTTCATTTCTATCTTTTCTTTTCTTGTTGTCCTTCTTGAGTTTAGGACAATTCCTCTTAAAGTGCCCATATTCATTACATTCATAGCATTGGATCTTTGACATGTTGATCTTCTTCTTCGTCCGAGGATCAAACTTTCCTTTCTTTCTAGCCATGGCAACATATGCTTGAGTTTTTTTACTTTATCCAACATCACTTCTTGCTTTCAACCTAATTTCTTAAATCTTACATAATGACCAAAGTTCACTGAATGGAGTGGCTTCCTTCTTTCCATAGATACTTGATACAAAGTTGCTCCATTCATTAGGTAGTGCATTGTGTTAACACTCCTTAGTTTCCCAAGGCTAAGAAGAGAAACCAAAGAGGTAACCGCAAACCAAACTTTTGACTTGGTAGCCAGCCCTACGAAGTCAGAGAGGGCTCTCTCTATGACTCAACCAAAATATCGTTGGAAATATCAAAATTTCAGGCTAGATATTTTGCACAATAGGGTTTTTGATTTAGGTTTTGCTGGATAAGAAGCACTAGGTTTAGGAAATAGATCCAAGTAGGTCAAAAGATCAGTTGCAGTCATTAAATGAGGCAAGATAGAAGTAATCAGAGAGACAAATGGATTTGTTGTAGTAGTAGTATGGTAGTGAGGAAATCAGATAGAAGAAACTAAGTGAGCTTACATGCATGAATTCACTTATCTAGAAGGAAAACACTTAAATGCTAATCTCAAAGAAAACATAGCATTTAGGCAATGAATTCTGTTTAACACTTAAGAGATTAAGCATAAGAAGTATAGATGGTTGCTAGAAACATCTAACAATTAATTACATAAGAAAACATGAGAAAAATAGTGCCATTGACCACAACACATGAATCCCATAAAAATAGCTGCAACTGTATATTATTTCTTTGCAAAAATTGAAGTTCACTAGTTCCAAAATGTATCTACCTCTAGTATCCAACCCTTCTCTTAGACTCGTTTTTGAATACATATAGATGAATAACAAGATTTCCCCTCTAAGGGGTCGAATCCTGCTCCATAGGAACCAATTCATGAACCTATCTTATCACTGCCAACTTCCAGGGGAGTTAGAAACAACTTTCCTCTTTTTAGCTAACTAATTGAGTTTATCTCTCAATGCATTAATTACAAGATTCTTTGCAATAATAATCATTAACAAACCCATTTACATTAGATAAAATCGTAAGACAACTATTTACATTAACCTAATTTGACATTTCACCATTTACATGCAGTAAAAGCTTTCATACACAAAAGCGCAACAAATAGTTGACTTGAAATTTTGATGACTTGAATGAGGTTTTGAGTATTTTCGAAGAGCTGTGAAGAAACTTGGAGGTGTCCACTACACCCTGGAGCCTTTAAACCATTCAAAAACATGATGTAAGCCTCTTCAAACTTGATCCCAAAGCTGACTATCCACTATCCAGAAGTGCAACAATAGTCCTGGAAAGGTGGTAACAAGGTGTAAAAAAGGCACATTTTGATCATTTTCTCCAAATTTATCACTCCTCAAACATCCTCAAGTAATTGTTTGGTATCCATATGCCATAATCTATCCAATCATGCTTGAAAGTTTGATTTTTGACCTCTTGAGGAAAAGCACAACAAATAGTTGCTGTGTTTCTGTAGGATAATTTTTTGTGCTGTTCAAAAATTTCAAAATTTCAAAACTGTGTTTCCCTTTTTCTTTGCCTTTTTGTCTTGCCTTTACATCAATAGTGATGCATCAACCAATAAGTCTAAGATGTCCCTCTTTTTGAGTGCCTTGAGTCTCCTTAGAGCCCTTTTGAGTTTCCTCTTCATATTGTTCACCCTAACTTTGCAAACCATGTTCCTAGTATAATAATGTCTTGGCATATTTCTTTGTAGTGTGGTATCTCTGTTTGCTTTTGTCAATAGCTTCTCCAAGTGTTCATTTACTCTCCCAAGTCAATGCTCCTTGTCTCTCTCAATTTCAGCAGTTATGGTGTCATCTATGGTATTTTGGGCTTGAGGAGGAGATGGATCTTCTACACGCTGTTGCTTTCTAGCCATTTCCCTTGTCTTAGGTCTCCTAGGCTGTACTTCAATGTTCTTCTCCTCCAACTGCTCTACATCAATGATTGCTTTACCTTTATCTTCTGCTGTCAAAACACCTGCTTTGCTTGCTGATGGAGGGTCTTCTTGTGACTTGCTCTGTTGCATTAGGGTTAGCTTCAATTGTCTATTCTCCTGTTGTAGGAAAGCCACCATGAAATTGGCTTTGGCTAGATCATCCTTCAACTCTCTAATCTATGCATCTTTCTCTTTGATTATGTCATCTACTACCTTATTTCCATGCTGTTCTCCTAGGTCAGCCATTTCAATTTTCGGAGGTACTTGTTCTTCATTTTGTAAGGGTGAATCATGTCTGCTCTTAGGTGATTCCTCTCTCATGCTTTCAACCTGAATTGCCTCTTCACTGACAATCTCCTTAGGTAGCCTTTTTGCCTCAGAGACCTAGTTTTAGGCTTAGATCTAGGCATCTCTGTTTCTAGCTTAGGAGCAAAAGCCAACTTCTTACCTTTCTTGTTTGACTTTGATATATCTGCTTTAGACTGGGTTTTTGTTACTGATGGTCTGCTTGATGATTCAACGCCTTATGGTCTGGAAGATGATGAAGGAGTGTTTTGACTTTTTGACTTTTTGACTTGTTGGAGACAGGTAGGAGAGCAACTGCCTCCAAGAAACTTTCCCATGACATGTTGATTCTTGCTAGTTGATGGAGGATTAGCATTTTCACTAGGGCATGATGAAAGAGGCTAGGCTGATGATCTTTACCTTTAGACTGCACTTTCTTTGTCATCCTTACCAAGCTTTTGAAAAGATAGTTAGGTAAGTTCAGAGGCTTCTTAGAGGTGAAGTGCATTAGTAACTTAATGTGATATTGGTAAAGCCTGGTAAACCTACCTTCACAAGTGAAGTACTTTTGGACGGTCTTCATTAAAGGGTTGTACTTATCTAACAACTGCCTACTAGGAAATATGTGTGAAGGAGAGTCCTTATACTGTGGCCTCAAATCCATTTTATAGTGCTCTAGGTCCAAGTCCATTACATTGACCCAAATTTCACCTTGATTAGGAATAGTAGTTGCTTGAGCTATGACCTGTTCTAATAGTGGAAAGTTCATCCTTGCTATAGTGGCCTTGTTCTTTTTGAAGTTAATGGCTAGTAGGTTTGTTAAATCATGATGACAACCCACGTCTTGCACTTTTTGACAAAACCCTAGATAGCTTGCATGCTCAAATGATTTTCTGATGAACTCTGATGAATTGACCTCTTGCATATGAGTTGGCTCATACCTAGAGATATCTCCTCCCTTATACATCTTTCCTTCATTGGTTTTCACCATGTTTCTAGCTTCACTTTTTATAGAAAACCATAGTTTCAAACAAGGAAAGGGCACAGGTTCTGATTAGTAAAACAATGCTAAAAGTGAAACAACTTGGGGGAAGGGAATGAGGGGAAAGGGAGGTAGAAAAAATTCTAAGAAAATTATGGGGGGTAGGGATAGATGTTAGGAAGAGAATGGAGGTGGATTTTCTCAAAAAGAATGAGAAAAAAGGGGTGAAAAGAGAGAAACACAGACTTGGGGAAAAATGAAAAATGAAGAAGAAAGCTAGATTTTTTGGGGAAAATGGTGAAACGAGGGAATTAAGTAAGGGGAATGGTGGGGAATGTTTAATGAGGGTAATAAAGGATATGTAGACTTAAAAACAAGGATGTTTCCTCTCAAAAGATGCTAGAGACCATGAAAGGAGAAAACGCAACAAAAATGTTGCATAACCCTAGAAATGGATTTTTAGTCTATTTCTGAGGAAAGAGAGACTGCATAAAGGGTTTATGAAGCTTGACTTACATGTTTATAGAAGCTCTGAAGCATTTGAAACTACAACTGAACCTGTTCTTCCTTTCTTTGATCTCCAAATGAAAAACGTAGCAACCTTTATCCAGAAACACAACAAACAGATGAAAAGAGCAGTGGTGGAAAAATTCGAATGTTTGATGGCTATGGCAAGTATCAAAGTGGTAGAGAGGAGCTCTTGGAACTTTTGAAAGGATACAATGAAGTTTTGAAATGTATTATACTCTTTATAGCTTGGAAAATCGATTTTTGGCTTCATAGTGGAATGACATCATGTGTACTTTGACAAAGTGACTAATGATGTGAT
This sequence comes from Pinus taeda, assembly GCA_000404065.3. Classification (NCBI taxonomy): domain Eukaryota; kingdom Viridiplantae; phylum Streptophyta; class Pinopsida; order Pinales; family Pinaceae; genus Pinus; species Pinus taeda. The sequence continues at coordinate 92,243 of APFE031119758.1, read as the reverse complement.
TTGTACTGCAACAATGTTTCTTCAATAGGAAATGTTACATCTCCATGTCATGTAGATGTACTTTGATTCTTTTTGAAAAACTTTATTCTCTAATTGCTAACTCCCATGATGATGACCATAATGGATGACATGACCATGATGGTTGTTTGTGACCTTGAATCAGTGGAGGGAGTCGCAATGACACCTAGACAATGACTTGGAACCATTTGACAATCAAGAGATATGTCAAATTTTATTTGAAAATATAATAATTTGACCTAAGACTCCATCAACAATAGAAAGAGTAAATTTGATCACTGTAACTATAAGACTCTAACATTGGCTCCAACGGGGATGGCAGCTCCTTTAGGAGGTGTCAAGAACATCGTAGACCAGGTAGCCTTGTTTATTGGGCAATGGAGTCATTGCAGCTATAATCTTCAAACTGATTTCAAATCAAACTGAAACTGACTATACACCGTCAATTGCAAACTCTACTGGAAACTGACACTGAAAAAGATGCTCAAAATGTTGAGTTTATTCATCCACCTTACCTACTCTAATTGATCCATAAATCACCTGATCAAGTAAAATGGAACAACCAATGCAACCATGCAAGCATTTTCTCCACTGATTGATTCTTTGCATATGCTTGTGTACAAGCAAAATAGAAATTATGCATGATGACAGCTCCAATAAAAACTTGCAAACAAATCCAGATTTGGTAGGTTTGAAAAATTTGGATCCTCTTGTTGACTCCAAAAATGGTGCAAAAGGACTTCAAACAAATATGCACTGAGGTTTAGTTCCTCCAACGGATTATAATTATGCTCTAGGTGCTCTTTATACCATGATTATAAACTTTCATTTTCATCCTTACTCTCGTGCAATTCCAACTTGTAATTGTCTTGATATGACTCCAACTTTTCGGATGAGCTTTGTAATGAGACTCCTGCTTAACAAGACAATGAAGCCAGTTGCTTGATTAAGTTTTTATCATCATTGTTTTTACGCTCATAGCTAGCTAATGGAGGACTTTGACTACAAATATCATCCAAAACATCAACTATTGGATCATGGAGAACCTGAGAAGACTGCTGCAACTTGTTATATTGGTTCCAATGGGACTACATGATTTTCAGAGATATTATCAAAATTTTTCTTCAAAAACTGAAATGAATCAAAACTTAATGGTATAGAATTATCCTGCATCAATTCATAATATGTTTCAAGTTCTAGGCTTTCATCTGTGGTTTGAAACTCAATGTAACTCAGTGGCTGCGATTCTGGAGCGAAAGAAGCTTCCATATCACAAGTGACATCCTCAACCGATTCATGAGAAGGTTTCCCATTTATACTGTTGACAACTCGCTTATTTGCTTGCTTATAGTTTTCTCTTATATTTGCAAATGAGGAGAAACACAAGGATAAGGAGTCCCGATCAAGAAGTTCATTATCTTCTCCATGCTCAATATCAAAACTGAAAGACTGTTGATTTCTAATCTTGGGAAAGTTTTCTCTCAGAAATTGAAATGAAGCGAAATATAAGGGCAAAGACCTTTCACTTTCTTTGAAATTTTATGCATTTTCTTCATTTCTACCATGATTGATATGCATACGCTGATTGCTATATTTGAGTTGTTGTAATTGAGCTGCCTCCTCCCAAAAAATGTCGCTGATTGCTTTGAAGAGTTAGCCTCGATTTCGACAGCATAATCATCATCATACTGATCATAGTCGGGTAGATCATCCATATAAGTAATGCCATTAAGCATACACATTGGATTAGCTGATTGCTTCTCCACAAGTTGATTTTGCATTTTATCTTTGTACGTGGCTTGGAGTGAATACTTAAAACAATCATTTTCTGATCTATGGGAACAAAGATTAGCAGCAAAATGATTAGGACCAATAACTTTTTCTTCTTCTACAATAAGTGTGACATGGTGTTTTTGAACAACAATTTCATCTTTCATGATGATCTTTTGCATCATTTCCGGAGTCAACAAGGGGATCCAAATTTTTCAAACCTACCAAATTTGGATTTGTTTGCAAGTTTTTATTGGAGCTGTCATCATGCATAATTTATATTTTGCTCGTAAACAAGCATATGCAAAGAATTCAATCGATGGATAAAATGCTTGCATGGTTGCATTGGTTGTTCCATTTATTTGATCAGGGATTTATGGATCAGTTAGAGTAGGTAAGGCGTGATGAATAAGCTCAACATTATGAGCATCTTTTTCAGTGTCAGTTTCCAGTAGAGTTTGCAGTTGACGGTGTACAATCAGTTTTCAGTTTGATTTGAAATCAGTTTGAAGATTATAGCTGCAGTGATTCCATTGCCCAATAAACAAGGCTATCTGGTCTACGATGTTCTTGACACCTCCTAAAGGAGTTTCCATCCCCATTGGAGCCATTGTTAGAGTCTTATAGTTATAGTGATGAAATTTACTCTTTCTATTGTTGATGGAGTCTTAGGTCAAATTATTATATTTTCAAATAAAATTTGACATATCTCTTGATTTCCAAATTGTTCCAAGTCATTGCTACTCCCTCCATTGATTCAAGGTCACAAACAACCATCATGGTCATGTCATCCATTATGGTCATCATCATGGGAGTTAGCAATTAGGGAATAAAGTTTTTCAAAAAGAATCAAAGTACATCTACATCACATGGAGATGTAACATTTCTTATTGAAGAAACATTGTTGTAGTACAAATCACATCATTAGTCACTTTGTCAAAGTACACATGATGTCATTCCACTATGAAGCCAAAAATCGATTTTCCAAGTTATAAGTAGTATCAAGACATTTCAAAACTTCATTGTATCCTTCCAAAAGTTCCAAGAGCTCCTCTCTACCACTTTAAAATATCATCCTTAAAGCCAAATGGTTAGTAAAAGAGATCCCATGGGACTACAATCCAAGGTTGATATCCAAAAGTAGTCTAGGGGACTAGAGCACAAACCTAGCCCATTCTTTCCGTAGAATCCCCCCATTAATCCATGCTCAGAAGTGTCCATGATAAGTAAACTACAATACTCAATTACTAAATGAGAATGCATACCTTTAGGTTCGGGAGGCCCTCCTTCAAACATACGATCATGACATATGGGTGAGGGCCCACATGGTTGGCAAAGGTGGCAGAGAAATGACACATTGAGCTAGTTGGTGGATGTAAGGGGTTGTTGATTGTCAACTAAGGACCATCTTGGAGAATTTATTTTCTCCTAGGGATATCACGGTGGGTTACAGTGCCCATGGCTGTGAATGATGCTCTACAATTATTTAGTCCCATGGCTTTCAACGCATCACCTGTGTGTGTCAATATGCCCCTTTGGAGGACTTGGACCTTAGTCAAGTTGCAAAGACTTATAGATTGAACCACTTGCTAAGTCACACAATATCGAGTGTTGCAACTTTCACCATCAAGTAGATTAATCATTATTGCATCTAAGTGAAGCAAGCTTGAAAGAAATGGGCACAATATCACTTCATATAAGGCTTATCTTCCAAAATTGTGGCCTTAGTCACGTGATGGTGTTACCTCCCTAGGTAGGAGTCGTTAATAGACTATCCTATTAGGTTTTCCGAACCCCAAAAAGGAAGTGACATGTCCTTGGTCCACCCTTCAATTGATAGGTGCCATGTGAATAAGGATGGAACAGAGGGGTAAAGACCTCATGGCCAAGTGCCATGGTCACAGTGATTGGCTATGATGGAATACCTCATCCAGGGTGTATAAACGCGAGGAAGGAGCAACATGGATGCATGAGTTATGTCGGCCTTTGTTTTTCCACCCCTCTATATTGCCTTTTACTTTCTTGATTTTTTCCTTGTATTATTGCTCGTAGCTTGAGGAATGTGAGCTTACTTTCTATGATGTATAACAATTATTAACCCCTTTAGGATGGGGTAGTTCATTACCCATTAGGGGTTGGGACATTCAAAGGTTCCTTGTCTTTTATGAGATAGGGCAACATTGGCCCAGCAACTGGGTGATGGCCATATGATAGAGGTAGAGCTCATGCTTGGCTTTTTCCCACATGCTAATTTGTAAGTCTCGACCATTTTTGCATTTTGATTTTTCTTGTGGCCATTATATTCTTTTTCTATTTTTTTAGTTGCATCAACCTCCTAGGGTGCATTTCTAGGCCCCACCTACGTACAAGGATGTGCGGATGCCAAATCCCAATGAACCAATGGTCAGTTGAACCCAAAGAAGGGAGGTGGAATAAGGGTTTGTGATGTAATATGGAAAGTGGAAAGTATGGAATAGGGATAGATGGAGCTATGTTATGTCAATCATGGTAGTAGTGTCCCTTCCTAAAGCTATGGGCTATTAGGGAGGTCCCACTGCACTAGGGTTGAAGATTAACCCCCCATTTAAGGTGAGGGAACAAGACTACGACCAAGACCCTTCTTTCTTCCATGTCACCCCATAATCCATGCCAAAATGCTCAAATACAAACAAGCATAAGCACTTGATTGCAAAATGAATAAAGTACCTTTTGATCAGAAGCCCACTTGCCAACATGTGCTCTTGACATATGGGCAATGCCCAACAACAAGCATAAACACCTGATTGCAAAATGAATAAGTACCATTTGATCAGAAGCCCACCTTCCAACATGTGCTCTTGACAGATGGGTGTGGAAACATATGACTGATCTAGGTCGTGGAAATATGAATGGCACGTCACATCGACTACAAGGTGACTGTCAGGGGCTGTTGGCTACTGGCTGGAAGATATGAATAGGAGAAATGTTTCTCCTAGGGGTCACCCACTTTTGGTGGGTAACACAACTTGAAGATGGGATATAGATATAGGGAATGGATGGAAGGTGATAGGCATGGATTACCATGCACATGCAACATCAATCATTGCTTCCTATTTACACCTCTCCTGGACAATAGACAAAAAGGTCTCAAGGAAGGTCACACTAGACTAGGGGTTGGGGATAACCACCAAGGTGGAGCATGGAAACAAGAATACAACCAAAAGTGATCTATCATCCAATTCAACTTGTGGTCCTTACTGAAATGCTCTTGAACATTAAATGAAAGCACTAGATTATGAAAATGGTTAATGTACCTTATAATGGATGACCTACCTTAATTTGACGAGTAATCTAGATGTCACAAAGTATTGACCAAGGTATGGCTGGAGGGCCTTGAGGTCAACTATTTGTAGATTATCATGACCTACCTCAATTTGACAAGTAATCTAAATGTCATAAATTACTGATCAGGGTATGGACAGAGGGCCTTTGAGGTCAACTATTTGTAGATTATCATAGTGTTGTTGGCTGGCAAGTTGATCAGAATGGGAGAACATATTTCTCCTAGGGGTTACCCACTCTGGGTGGGTAATAGTCATGAAGGAGAAAATAACAACACTAGGACAATGTACTCCTTGGAGAGAAAAGATGCCCCCGCACAATTGTGTTTGAGAGAAATTGGCAATAATAGCCAAGATAGCCCCAAAATAGCAGTGCTAGAGCTGATCACAAGTGTACTAGAGAGTGAGTGCACGAATATGCTAAGGAGAAAGATAACCAAGCACAAAGAAGATATCAAGAACAAGAGACTTCAATAGTATATGGTGTCTGCATACTCAAGGAATGAACCTCTTGTATAAAGAGAGTGATAACTCAAGATCATGTTACAAAAGGGTATGGCGCTTTCCCTGAGAGTGGTTAAAATCCCACTATGATGACTAATTTGGACTTAACCACCTAGAAATACAATAAATGAGTGTTGACTAAGTTGGTTTTAAGCCAAATCTAGAAATGTAGCAATAAAAAATATTAATGATTACAAAGTGACATTGGCCTCGGCTTGAAGAAAAGTTTACATCATCATCTCAACACTGTGCATCCCTCCCCTTCTTTCAAATACCTCATACTACATCTCTTTTTCATGATACAAATCTCTTCTATTATGATATCATATTTCCTTTGCTACAAGTTTTTCATGTACTTATTTCATAGTACACAATCAACATGATTGTAATCATTTGGAATTATGAAACTCTTTCCGTGGACCCTTTTTGTGCTTCATAGTAGAAACATTTTTGCCAATAATCAGTAACAACAATCTATTTGTAGCTTTGCCCCTTTCAAGGAATCCCAAACTTTTTATGAGGAATTTGTTTATAGTTGTGAATTTTCTGTAAAATAAACAATAATGCTTTTCAGCCTTCAGGATAAAAATTTGATAGATGTGTTATTATATCTCTATTACATGTATTATATTTTATATATAGTCTCTTAAGTGTAACGACCAAAAGTCGTATAAGCAGCGGAAATCTTTAAAGTACTTCAAAGATGTAAATGTCTATTGTAAGACATGTAACTTGTATATTGAATATTATAAAAGAATTGATGTGAGATGATTACAAATGAGAATGAGGGCTTGCTTATATATCTTAGGCAGGTGCCCTTTCATGAATGGTCATGTCTCTAAGACATGCCTTTTCATTACTAACTAACTATCCATTAATTAATTAACTATTAATTATTATTAATATTATATTAATATTTATCATTTTTATATGAATTATATTTGTAACATTGCCCCTCTTCAAAAAGCTTTGTCCTCAAAGCTTATTGATGAAAGGTTGGATCTCTTTTTTTGTTGGTCGTGGAATTATCATCTTCATTGTTACAAGATGATATGATCTTTATTTTTCCTTAATATCTTTTTGTTTATTTTTGATCTTTTCTAATAACCTTTGATTCAAAGTTTTTAAACGAAAATTTTCTTCTTCCTTCTTCGATAAATTCTTGTTGAATTTCTCCTTAAAATTTTCGTTCTCTTGCTTTAATTTTTGCTTCTTAATCTTGGACTTTTTGACCCGTTCAAGTAATTTTTTATTATGGTCTCTAAGGCACAAGATCTCCTCATTAATTTCTGTTGATTTTTCATGAAACCAATCTTCGAGATTTTTATATTTATTCTTTGATGCTTCGTTTTTTTGTTGAAGTTTTGCGATTTCTTCCTTTATTTGTTTTATTTGTATCTACTTATTATTGTTATTCTCTTCAATACTAAATAATCTTCTACACCTTGGACATCTTAAATTGCATTTTTTTAATATAAGTATATCCAATTTCGTCTAAACAAAATGGATATTTAGTCCAAAATAGTGATTGTTGTGTGGGATTAATCTTGACTACTTCTTTCATTATTTTCGGATTACGCTCCATTATTCTTGACTTAATAACCTTCCTTGGTAATTTAATTTTTTTTATATATTTTTATTTATAATATTTTTTTTATATTTATATTTTTTATATTCTCAACAATTTGCTTTCCTTGAACTCTTTTTTTTTTAACTTTTTATTTTTTATTTTTTATTTTCATATATATTTAGAATCTCTTATTTTTTTTCTTCGAAAAGTTACAACCCTAGTGAAATGTGGCTATTCACCTCTTTGGGGTATAATATAAAGTATATGTCCACTTATGTGCCTTCGACTCCATTAATTTTCTCTACGTAAAAAATAAAACTTACCATTTACATAAAGATATTTTGTATTCCTTTTGTTCTTCTTTTACCTTGAAAATATCATGGGCAATTACCATGGGTTGCTAAAACCACCAGATTGTAAACCACTTAATGAAGAATCAAGATAATCTTATCTACTCTTCCTTCTCTTATGTATAATTTTAAAGATATTTGGAAAGATTCCCTTTTGACTTATCATGCACTTTTATCAATAATGCAGAATCTTTTTATATATATGAATGTTCCCCTTCAAAATTTACATCGGACTATATTTTATTTTTACTAGAATCATTTAAATGTCAATGCCAAAGATCTTTTTTTCTTTTCTTTTTTTAATGATTATATATATATATATATATATATATATATATTTTTTTTTTTTTTATTTTTTTTTTTAAATTTATTCTCCAATTCTTTTATTTTAACTCTTTTTTTTTGTAAGTGGCCAAGGGCTTGATGGCGAAATGGAGAATTTCCAAAGCTTAATTAAGCGAAACACTTAACTTGTGACGATAGCAAAGTTGACAGAGATTAGTGGCCAAAGGCCAGAATCAACCGACGTGGCTCTGATACCAATGTAATGACCAAAAGTCGTATATGCAACAAAAATCCTTAAAATACTTCAAAGACGTAAATGTCCATTGTAAGACAGGGAATTTGTATATTGAATATTATAAAAGAATTGACGTGCGATGATTACAAATGAGAATGAGGGCCTGTTGGTTTTCAAGCCTCTGTGGAAGTATCTTGTAGCTTCATGTTCCGGATTATCCACAGTTTCCAGTTCAGTCTGTCGACGTTTCGAACCCCAACGGGGGTCCATCATCAGGACACTTCTGAAAGATAGAAATGAAATGAATGAAAGATGAAAGATCTTTCATCTTTCATTCCATTTCATTTCTATTCTTTCAGAAGTGTCCTGATGATGGACCCCCGTTGGGGTTCGAAACGTCGACAGACTGAACTGGAAACTGTGGATAATCCGGAACATGAAGCTACAATGAGGGCCTGCTTATATACCCTAGGCAGGTGCCCTTTCATGAATGGTTATGTCTCTAAGACATGCCTCTTCATTACTAACTAACTAACCATTAGTTAATTAATTATTATTATATTTATATTTATATTTATCATTTTTATATGAATTATTTTCGTAACATCAAGAGTCTTCTTGGTTCTGGGCGCTGAACTTTAGAAAGTTAGGATCATTTTTAAACATTAAAATAACAAAGAACAAGATTTCAATGATCTTTTAAGAAAATCATTGAAAAACTAGCAACAAATTTTTATTCGAAGAAAAACTCGGAGGTAAATATCAAGTGAGTAATGAAAATTCAATACATCATTTGTTAGGAAAAAGATATGTTTTAAATTTTTGTTTAGCAGTAACAACTGAAATTCTATTAAAGCTTAATGCTTTAAGGACTTTTGGCTACAGATGTGTGTATTTTTTCCATACATTTTTTTGTTAAAAAATTAAGTACTGAAATCTGTCAACTGTATGCTTCATCAACAACTATATCATAGCATTATATTTTCGTATATGGTTGTTTGTGCTTCCTGCTGCTTACCGATGGAAGTTGTCATTGCAACTGCATTGTTAATTCTCAATGCGACCACTTAATTCTTGAGGCAATAATGTTGCCAGTGTGAAGATCAGATTGGTGCCCAATTGTTTTAAACTTGAATAGGTCTTTCAAAGTAGCCCTTTCCATGTTCTGTTGATTGTAGGTGGCACAGGATGCATTTCCGGCAAGCATAGAGTTCCAATGATTAATGGCTGAGAAAGATATTTGAACATTTTTCATAAATTTTGTCTAATTCCCAAAAGAAAAACATTTGGAGCCCAGAGAAAGAAGCCCTTTGGCATGTAATTATATTCTAAGGCCATGTGATCAACTCATATTTATGGCCACCAAATTTTCTGTAGAGTTATGCTTTGTTTGAAGGTCATTATTTCTATTGGAGTTTCTGCCGATTCCTAACATCAACAATGAATGACTTGCATTAACTGGAAGACATTTCTATGTCATCAAAAAAAGAAATTAGTAGCATCAGTTGAGATGAGTTCTGCATGTGATATCTATGCTTAGTGTTACTACCATTAGTGAGTTTGTCAAGCAGATAAAACTTTATTGTGCAATTAACTTTGGTTCTGCTTATAAGAGATTTGTGCTTATGGGCACAGTGCCTTGAGAGGATGTCTTGCAGCTATTCATTACATTTTATATATCCATTCGATAAATCAAACAATTTTTCTTGTCATTCAAGTTTTTCTTTGCAAAAATATAGATGGTCTTCTGATTTTTTGCAATAAAATACCTTTCAGACATGACTACAGAGACTCCGATTGCAATGCCATTAGTATTTACCTCTCTCATAATGCTATTTGTTTTATTTCCAGGTACAAATAATCCAGAAGATTAATCATGAAGGAGAAGTTAACAAGGCTCGCTACATGCCACAGAATTCATTTGTCATTGCAACGAAGACAGTGAGCTCAGATGTTTATGTGTTTGATTACAGCAAGCATCCATCAAAGGCTCCTCAAGAAAGGGTTTGCAATCCTGAATTGATATTGAAAGGTCATTCTAATGAAGGATATGGTTTGTCATGGAGCCCTCTCAAAGAAGGTCACCTACTAAGTGGTTCAAACGATGCACAAATATGTTTGTGGGATATAAACGCTGCATTTGGAAAGAAAGTGCTTGAGGCCAATCAAATATTTAAGGTGAAACTTTAAACAGTGTTCCTTGCATGCGCTTAAACATTTCCACTTACTTACACTGTATATAGAGCATCTATTGCTAAAAGTAATTGTCCATGGAGGGTAGGAGAATCTATGCTATGCAAAATTGTCGTGATATGCATTTTAACAAAGATCGTATCAAATCAATAAATGTTGAACAACCGTACTGGTTAGCTTGTGAACCTTAAGTGATCATTTTACAATAAAAATGGTTGGTGTGAGAGCCTTTAATCTGAACTCAAAAAGCAAAATTTCACCTAAGATATCAATTGTTGAAATTTCACCTCACACTGGAGGCTTCCCGGATCCAATCACTGTGAACTTCCTGCCTTAAGGTTGATCTGAAATTTTAATTTACAGTAGTAAACAGTGGCCAATGTTTTACTTTACTTCAACCCAACGCACTAGGAAGCTCAAGAGAAAAGATACCAAACAAATGCCACCAAGTTTGAACACTTAGGACACACTTCTGCAAGCAGAAACCAGATTTCTGCTCTTTCATCTTCAAGTTATATGTCAAAATTACATGAAATCAGCATGAACAAAATGTGTTGGAAATTAACCAATCAAAAAGACTATGCAAGCTGAAATTCAAATCTGCAGTTACACAATTTTGGACAACTGGAAACTTCACACACACACACACACACACACACACAGATATATATATATATATATATATATATATATAATATAAATGAAGTACGTGTACATACCAGACCTTTATCACAAAGCTGGTAAAATGTCTAGCTCTTCAAACCGTAGCTAGGGAAAACCATGAAAACCCCAACCACCACTAAAGATCCACAACATGCTAGTGTCAATATCAAGTTCTCCTTGGCTTTGACACTTGTCTACCATAAGTGTTCTAGACATCTTCTCTTCTCCTTCTCAATCAAGCATAACAAGTAGCACTAGGGTTTCCAAAACCTTAATCTTCTTGTCTCACAAGAGCTACAAGAACAATGCTTCCTTATCTACTAGAGTTTATCACGAAACATAGCTTCTTTACCTCCTTTAGGGTGAAACTATAACCCTAGAAAACTCTTGAACTTCTCCAAGAACCCTAGTGCTCCAAGCAGAGTGATAATGTGGTGAAGTACAAGGAGAAAGAAAGGCTAGTACATTACAATCACATCTCCAACACAAGATGGTGAATGATTTGATGTAAGAATGAACTCTCTCCTTCCTCTATTTATATGAGAGGCAACTGTGTTCAACAATATGACATGGTCCTAGTCCATTACAAGCAACCTATCCATAAGAGGTAGGCTCACATGTGAAGTGCTCTCTCTGCAAGTAACACGTGTCAAGCACCAAGGTGAAGATGTCCACCAAGCAAAGCTCCAAGGTGTGAACACTCCTCAAGATGGTGCAATGGTCCACCTCTATAAGTCTCCAAATATTCAATGCTCCTCCTAAGCCATGTGCTCCATTGGGTCCAAGGCACCTACATGATCACTCCCTCAACCCAAGCATTCTCAAGTCACGCAGAAGCGTCCATGCAAACAATGAAGTGCATCCATGCCATCTACGGTTCATTGCCCTCCTCCAAGATGCCCAACTCTCCTTCAAGGCAAGGCATCCTCCAAGTGAGCCACTTCTTCTCCATGTGTGTTTCATGAATAATGTCATCATGATGTCTAAGTCTCCAATGCTACAATGCTCCTTCGGGTTCAAGGCATCTACATGATCAACTTATTCGTGGTAGTAAGGGTGATCACCCTATGTAAGGGGGTTGAACTTGTGACCTTTTAGTTTAAATCACAATGCTTTTACCATTGCACCAGAGGGTGCACAATTTTGAAACATTGGTGCAATAGTGTTTTTATGCAAGGACTAAAGGCCAAAGCTCGAATAATGGGAAGGTCTCGGGATGGAACCGAGACTTGTCAAATATCAACTTTGCGTGTTAACTAGTGCACTAGAGGGTCGACATGTTGACATAATGTTCAAGCAATATCATTTTTTCTCTAAGACATAAAATGTGTAGAATGAAAGAATGAGGCTTTTGAAAGCATTTTTCATGCAGATCGAGAGTGGGAAGAGCATGAGATCATTGCAACAATCTTACTAGAGCTGGTGAAGACATTGTGTTGTAGACTGGAGTTCCATATGAGATTTAACAAAGTACATAAATTGTATTCCACACTTATTAATGGAGTTGTTGTGTAGTTGAAGCGTGCTTGGAGACTTAGCACAAATTGGGTGAACTGCATTATCAAATTGTGCCTTTGTCTTTCCTCTTATTGTTCATTTCGTCAATTCTACCTTTCAATTGCTCATTGGTTTTTGAATTTACGATAGGTGCATTCACACTTTAAGTAACTGCAAATCAGTCATAGTAATTTCAAATCACTAGTGGAGATAAGAAATTAGCCCTGAATCCAACAACCGTGTTAGTTTTTGTAGCTCAAACGAGTGCTCTAATTTGGAGAGGTGTCATTAAGGCTAAGAACATGGAGGAATTAATTATCTCCAAGCCCATGTAGTAGCAGCAACAACCGAGCAACAATAGCGGCCAAGTAACAACAGTTGAGCGACCACTGAGTAGTAGCAGTTGAGCAGAAAGGGAAGAGATTTTCGACATCATTTTGAGATGGCCACTGCTGGACTTCGAGATCAGGACAGGTTGGATGGTGCTTCCAACTATGTCATCTGGAAGGCAAGGATGTCCTTCCTTTTGGATGAATACGGCCTAAAGCCATATATTGATGTAGTGGTAACTACCCCCACGGATGCAGATGAGTTGAAGGAATACCGAAAGGAGACGGCGAGAATGAAGAGATTGATCCTAGATGGTGTTCGAGATCATGTTGTATCACACATAGCGGCCAAAGGAACGACCAAATAGATGCGGGATACTCTTTCCACGTTGTATCAAGGCACTTCCGAGCATCAGAAGATGTACTTGGAGGAAAAGTTGAGATGCACCAGGATGCAAAAAGGGGAAAGCATAGACCCCTTCCTCACCAGGATTTAGGAGATCCAGGATCAGTTGTTAGCTGTTGGGGCAGTGCCTCATCCCATAGAGCTAGTATGATTGGCACTCAATAGTGTCTCAGAGGAGTGGCAGGTATTTGTCCAAAGTATCTTGGGCAGAGAAATCTTGCCAAGTTGGAACAAGATGTGGGCCGATTTGCAGTAGAAGTTGAGACGATCTCTATTGAAGAGCTCCATCAGTGGCAACAGGAGTAGATCGAAGCAGGTGAATGAGGAGAATGTGGCCCTCGCATCGAAGGGTCTTAGTCAGGGACAGAGGGAGCAGAGAAAGAAGAAGGACCTGCCAAAGGTCAAGTGCTTCAGATGTGGTGAGCTTGGTCACTATAGTAGCCATTGTCCTCTCAGGAAGGACAAGGAGGAGAAGCAGGACCAACAGGGAGCTTCAATAGAGATTGACGGGTTGTCCTTTAGGTTGGAGGAAGACTTCGCCATGTTTGTTGACATACCCCCAGGAGTCAAATGGGGTGACTTTGTTTTGTAACCTCAGAGTGCTACAGATGGATAGGATTCTTGAGGAGGTCCACCTCTTGAATCAATACCTTTGCTACGTGGCCCACAATATTTTGTAGCAGGATGGATCAGTGACAGTTGATGTAGTTAGATGCCAGAGTGATAGATGCAGAGTCTAGTTGCAGGCAAATACTGGGCAGCGCAGTTGGCATAATGCAAAGTTAGTAGCAACACAAATACTAGCAGTAGTCGGAGACTCGGGTGACAGATGCATCATACTGATCATAGTTGATTCAATATTTAGGATGCTTTTTAGTTGCAGATGTTGCAGTTGCAACAACAACAGATGGAGAGGGAGTTGCAGTGCAGATGTAGTGTTGGCAACAGTTTTGTAGGGTCAGCAACAACACAAATGCAATAAATATCAGAGTTGCACAGTGGTTGGTGGGCAGCAACAACCAGGCATCAACAGTGTGACAGGAGATGATGCAAAGATAGGTTGTTGCTACAGGGGGCAGTAGCACTAGAACGCATTCCTCGCTAAGAGGGAGTGTTAGTTTTTGTAGCATCGGATGTGTTCTAGCCTTGAAATTTTGTGGAGAGGCTAGAATGCATTATATTTCCAAAACTTAGAAATCGTTTATGGAAATTCCACCTAGAAATGACTTAATTAGATTATTAGTCAGTTTTTAAACATTTCTTAAGTCTAAACTTAGGGAATATGACTAATTAATTAGAATTAATGAAGTTATGGTGTGAATGTTCTAGAAACTCACATGAATCGACTTCAAGTTAATCCTAAGCATTGATTAAGATCTAATCTTGGCCGTTGAAGTCTCAATAGAGGATTATAAGAAGAAGTCGATGGGGCTTGGAGAAATAACTTGTCCTGTTCGATTTCATGAGCAAATCGATTTCTTGAGTAGCAACATTCAGTGGCTGGAGAAAGAGCTAGAGAAATCGAAGCAGTGATAGAGGGGCAGGGACAATGAAGTCGAGGAAGATTTCCTGATCCGATGAGTGCATTTGCAGAGAGGTAGAGAAGCCACAGAGAGGCTGACGCAGAGAAGCATAGTAGCCTCCAGAGGCAAAGTCGAATTGCTAGGGAGTGAAAAATTTCAGTGCCAGAAGCTAGGCAAAGGTTCCAGAGGCCAGGAGAGACGTTTTCCCAGACAACAACTGGTCAGACGACTTGAGGAGAAGTTGTTCCAAGTTGAGAGTAGCAACAACTGCGCTAGGGTGACATGGTGACTGCGCAGAGGTAGTTTGGACGACTCAATTTGCGCTAAGGCCAGTGTCGAGATTTGCTTACGGAATGAGGAATTTATCCTCACTAGATTTTCTTGCCAGCATTTCTCTGTAGGATTGCCAGTTTTGGCATCCAGTTGTACTCATATTATTTCACTGCTGCATAATAATAAAACCCTCATATGCTGCACCAATTTTCTTGAGTTGGGTTTTTTCCGGGACATGGGTCCAAAAATAACTGTCATTTTATGTGTGTGTGCTAGTATTTCTTCCGTAGTTTTATTTGTGTAGGTTGCATTGTGATTGATTCAGTATTTGCTGTAGCACATAGTAAATAAGTTGTTAAAATTAATTTAAAAATTAGGAGAATTATTTCCAGTTGTTGCAATAGGAACTGGGTGACCGATTTTTCACAAAAATGAGGTGGAAAATCATTGATAAGTTAACGTGAAGTTCCAAGGTGATGTGGACTCCTAGATTCAAAGAAAAGACATGTGCTCCAAATAAATTGAATTCCATGGAGGGGACCACGAGTTTCTCAAAGCAAAAAACACATTTAATGAAGGAAATTCGAATTTGCATGATGAGTCAGTTTTTGGTGGGCTTTGGACTTGGAGTTTCACTGGAGATGAATGGAGAGTGGTTTCCTACCACTCCACTCCCATATATACTTGTCCCTCTTGAACAACAAGTTGGCCTCTCAAGGATTCCGTGGGTCTCTCTGGGGAATTCGAATTGCATGAGGGAGCTTTGGGATCATCATCATCACACTTGGCACTTGTTTCTTCATTGGGATCTCTACCCATTCTTCTATATAATAGAACCTTGAGCTCTCATATTGTATCTTTTGCAAAGAGCTATTGTGCTTGGGGAAGCTCTGCTTCTATGTACACTTGTTTTTCATATGAATAAAAAGACTTTGGGGTTCATTCATGATTGTTATTTCATTGGAGCATGTGCTTGGTTCTTTGATGATATGCTCTTCTCTATTTGTGCTTTAATGTATTCATTTCTCATATGCTTTCATAGAATTGTAGATGTATAACTATCTTGCATTTACAATTGGTTTATGAATATGCTCTAGGTGTAGACAATTTTTAGTCATTTTCATACAAATTTCTAGAGTTATCTTACCATTGTTAATTGATTAATCCATATGAGCTAATATGTGTTGGAAGTTTTGTAGAAGACCATTTTTTGGATCAACTAGCAAGCGTGAAGGGAAGTCTTCAAGAGACCAACCCACTCTTGGCCCAGTTTTCAAGGAGCTCTCATCGTTATTTGAATCTCATAAGTCTAATATTTCAAAGTGCTTGTTTTGCAGGGTCCTCCTTTTGACATAGTTTGTGCATAAGTTTAAAATCTCAAAAAAATGATTTTCTTTTGATCTTGTGCTTTCATTTCCTTATCTAGCTAATCAAGAGCTTTTAACAAGCTAGACAAGTGATGTGGTCTTCTCCCATCACTTGATTTAGTTTTGTACATTATTTTGTAGCATACTCATTTATTTGCATGCTCTCTTTTTGCACACTAACCATGTCTTAGTTTTGCAACCCTAACATCTTTCCTGTAGTTTTCCTCAAGCGTTCAAGCTTCTTTTCAAGGAGGCCGTGGGCATTTGGATGACCTATCAAGGAGGCAAGTTTGTGTGCCTTTTTAGGAGCTTACTCTCTCAAGTTGTAGAATTATTTCATCTCTTGAGGCTCCAATAGTTTGAATGGAATTCCATGTTATTGCAAGATCTTATATTGTATCTTTCCATTACTCCTTGGGCAACCCTCTAAGAGGCTCTAGCCTCATTATAACACAATAATAATAAAAATTTCTGTTTTTGTTGTGGAAGCGTTGGTTTTACCCATGGCATCATATTTCTCCATTTAGGGAGAAAGGCTTGTGGGTAGATTGATTGTTAGCATTTCCATTTCTTTCATTTTCACATAACATGCATGCTGTAATTGGAAAGTAACACAAATCACATTTCCTTTCTTAAAGTTTGCCACAAGCTTGCACCATTTATCTTTGTTGCTACAAGCTACAAGTTCACATTCTATTTCAAAGCAATTTACTCTTATTCAAGCAGCTCTCTTATTTCTAGCAAACGTTGATATATTTAACTTGGCACTTGTTTAATAATCACTTATGCCTCATTGTTATGCTACATTTTTCTATCTTGAATATTGAAGCATTGTATATTAGGCAAGTTTATTTTCCAAAGAATTTGTTTATTTTTATGTCAAGCTAATTATCTTTCATTTTTTCAAGTTAAAGTTTCCTTTAGCAAAACTATTGTAGGCATCAATCTTATTTCATTCACTTTCAAGCATTGCAATCTACTTTGGGAATTTTACATGCATCAACATCACTAAAATTGACCTCCAACTTAAGTTGATTGTATAGATTTTAGGGACCCTCCATCCCTATTAAATCTTCACTGTGAGATCCATATTTCTGGGCGAGGTTGAGGTTTGGGGATAGGAGTTCAATTGAAACTTTTCTTTTAAATGCAACTAGTAAAATAAACGAAGAACACATCTACATCGCATATTTACTTTTCTTGCAAATGCAATCTTCCTACTTATACTATCTTGGATTTACTTGAGTCTTGTTTATATCACTTTATTTCGAGATGCATTTATTATGCAAGTATTGTGAATTCTTTTACTTTTGCAACATTTAACTTTCTTATACTTGGAAATTCTTTCATTGGTGCAACTCTATTTCAAAGTTATTTCAATTATTTGTTGCTTTGATGATCATTTAAGCTCATGAGTAATCTTGTCATTTGGCCATTTACTTCCAAGTACTTTTTCCTTTATAGTTGCAATTGACGTTTACATGCTTATCTTGGTCTAACATTTGATTTTGTAGGATTACCTATCAATGTCATTGTATCTTGATTTCTTTTTTTTTGTGCAAGCTATTGTTATTTACTTGAAGGCACTGGTTTATGCTTTGAATTTATCATTGAAATTGGCTTATTTATTCATATGCTTGCTTAATTCTTGGAAACAAATTATTATTGACAAATAATACAAATTAACCTTAACTTAATCTCCTAGTGACTCATATCATATAATCTTTCATTAGGGACCACCCCCTTAGTTAACCTAGGAGATAGCTTAGACGAAGAGAGTTGGGAATAGGCGACAATGCCATCTCTTAGATCTTGCCACTAACCACACCTTGTGGGGTTAAGGGCTTTTCTCACTAACTAGTAGGTGTAGGCGACAAGCGTAATACAGAGTATTTTATTTGGTGAAGAAATTTTAGTGTAAATATTTAGTTATTTTGCCATTAACAAAATAAACTACATGATTAATTTATCAGTTAGAAGAAATATTTCTGGTTACTGCATTTCAAGGAATTTTCAAATGGTATCAGAGCGTATTTGACAGACAAGAAGCTTAGAGACAAAAGAGAGAAAATTCCGCTGTTCAAGGGGAGCGGTATGCTGAAATTTTCAGACGCTGCACAATGCCTAGCCAGGCAATGCGAATTGTCGGACAGGGGTTCGATTTTCTAGTTGTAGTTGTAGGAAAGTTTGATTTTTCTTGAAAAGTGATTCTAGCAAGCAGAGGAAGTAACAACTCAATATTTTCGCATAATAGATTTCTTGTTTGGGAACAAAGGGTTTTGCAATAATTTGCTAGAGCAGAATCAGTGTTGGGTGGAAGAGAAATAACACACAAAATTATACACAGGATGTCTTTAGTAGATTCTCTAGAAATCTCCAGTATGGCCATGGACAAATTTGATATTTAGGGGGCTTCAAAATTGTCTTCCAGGTTAGAGGACGAATTTGCTTGCTTAAATAGCTCAACTTCACAAGCTGTCTGGTACATCAACAGTGGAGCATCAACTCACATGACAGGGGTTAGAGAATATTTCTTTAGCTACAAAGAAGAGCAGATGAACTTGCAGATTACGATGGGAAACAAGACCAAGTGCACTCCAGTAGGGAGAGGTACCATTGTTTTTCAGAGGGAGTCAGGTACAATTACTAGCACTACAGAAGTGCTGCATGTGCCGAGATTGGGTATGAACCTGATTTCAGATCCCAGTTATAGGATAGGGAGAGGTACCATTGATTTTCAGAGGGAGTCAGGGGCAAGTACCAACACTACAAAAGTGCTGCATATGCCGAGATTGGATATGAAGTTTGAACTTGATTTCAGTATCCCAGTTATATAGGATAAGGGATATGATGTCCACGTTGTTGGGAAGAAGTTGTTTGTTAAACACCCAAGATGGAAGAGGGTGAAACAAATTGGAGTTTGGAGCAACAAGTTGTACATGTTGCAGCTCAATTCTCCAATTGCACTGATAAGCAATGATAGTATCAGGGAGAAAGACCTGAATGAGCAATGGCATAGGAGAATGCGACATTTACATCATGGAGCACTTAGAATGCTCAGGGAGACAATAACAGGTGTTCCAGAACTTGGCATGGAACACAATGATGTGCGTGGAGGGTGTGTGCTTGGAAAATATGCTAAGGCAACATTCCCAAGAAGTAACAGTAGAGTAGGTGGCGTATCAGGATCGATACATTCAGACATTTGTGGCCCTATGTCCACTAGAGCTCTCAATGGGGCCGAGTATTGTAAAATTCCCAATTAGGAATTCCTAAAACTTTTAATAAAATTTTGGGTTTATAATTAAAAATTTCATTGGCCTCTTTCTTCAAACAGTTTGACTGTACACCTCTGTATGTGAGTAATATTTATAGGTGACAAATATATACACAGTGACATGCACATAAAGAGAAACCATCCTATCACCAGGATTGATATTTCATTTAAAATTAAGAAATAAGCATTAGCCATGGTATATATTGTCAAAGGGAGGCTATTCATTGTATAGAGAACAAACCCATCAAATAGAAACCTAGAAATTGCAAATATGTAACAATAGTTCACCCTTGAGTCTCAAATAACTTGAATTTTACAGAACATACAAAGAGAGAAAACCTGGGGTAATTGCATGAATATATTTGTAGTAATGTACGCTGCTACCAGAGGTGCCACGGTTCAACTAGTTTATGATTCATTACAAGACAAGTACAGGTCTCTTTATCAACAATCGCCTTGAATGATATCACATCAACATTAAGTCACTCTTCCCACAGTCAACAAATAGACGTAGATACTTGACCCAGTGAAAAGAATATACAACCACACACTTAACCTCTATAATGGCATCCAAACTAGGACAAACTCGTTCTGGTATGGCAAAAATTGACCAAGAATACCAACAGACCAACTAACAACATTATATTAGGTAACTTGCCCCCTTTCTCTTCAAAAGACTTGTGCTTTCTATGGCTGCTGCCCAATAATAAAATTGAAATAACTCAACTCACTAACAGGGTAAAAATTGTGCCACTGGTGTATAGAAACTCATTCCCATAACTTCCTTGAAAATCTAGTCACGTGAGGCTCTTCACTTTTACTCTGTGGGACATATATAGGCTGGTCCCCACAATAAAATGTGTAGGCTCCTTCAGATAATTCATGGGCTCCATGAAGCTAGAGAAATTGCTGCTCCTGTACACAATCTCTCTCTATTGGCTCATATTTGATTTTGGTGCCTCCATTCTCCGTGAAAATCTCCTGCCCGTCAAAAGAAATGGGAAATATTGTATAAAGATATAAAAACAATTGGTAAAGCTTGAGTACCTCAACATTTCTCAAAAATCTTGTTCTCCATTGAGGCTCAATGGTGAAATCTGAATGAATTCACTCTCATATCCAGACTAGGGGGTCTTGTTGCAACACCGAAGTCTGCTACGGAAACTAGGGCTCCCTAACCCTTAGCTTCCTCTTCCCACTCTCTCCAAGAGCTCTCTCTTCAAACTCACACAATGCATGAATGAATTAGTCTCCTCAATTCCCTTCTTTAATGAGTTTAGGATTGTCTGTTCATCTTTGCCTTCCCTTTCGTCTTTTCATGTTCACCCTTTTCTCTCTTTATTATTTTTTCTTTCTTTTTATTAAATTCACTTTTATAAAGTCACTTTATGATACTCCACTTTATAAAGTTAAAGTGACATCCAACTTGCCTAGGAAATATCATCCTTTCTCCTTCTTTAATAAAGTCTCCTTAGGCAAATTTAAATCCCCTTATTAATTATTTCACCGCTTTAGCCTACGAGAACCACTTTAGGCTACCAGACTCCGTCATAAGCTCCCTATGGGGACGGGGACATTACAGTCCTCCCCGCCCAAGATTGCTTGTCCTCAAGCAATGTCAATTTGGGATGTTGATAAGGAGTGGTTATTATTGTTTGCACACCCTCTTCGAGTTCTATAACATGTTCAAAGCCTCTATTTGGTGGTCTACCTGGAGGAATATCAACGAAATATTTATGATGTTTACGAAGTAATACTTTTATGTAATTTGAGTCTGGTCGT
Source organism: Pinus taeda (assembly GCA_000404065.3). NCBI lineage: Eukaryota > Viridiplantae > Streptophyta > Pinopsida > Pinales > Pinaceae > Pinus > Pinus taeda. The sequence goes on along the minus strand of APFE031119758.1, from coordinate 70,881 downwards.
GGTTTCTCTGCCTATTTGTTATCTGTAATAAGGTACTCTACTGCCCACTCAATATTTCCGCGTCTCAATACAACCTCCATGTGGTTGGACGACACGAGCTTCGACGAGTATTTATGCATGGTTCTCAAGACTACCCTCCTGCCATCTACTGGATCATTGAACTCCATTTCCATGTTTCGCTGATCTGTGGTGTACTTTCCTATGTAATAAAGCCATTGACACCCCAACACCACATTAACATCCTGCACATCCACTACGAAGAAGTCATCTGTCACTATATAGCTTCCCATGGTGAGCTATAGCTTGGGGATGTACCTGTTGCAGTTCAGTTGATGTTTTCCGGGTATGATGACTATAAAACCTTCGAATTCTACTGTAGGAATTGTGCTTCGTTCCACCAACTCTACATCTATGAAGTTGTGAGAAGCCCCATTGTCAACCAGTACTGTCACTTTGTGTCTGGCGATCACTCCTATAACTTTGAAGGTATGGTATCTAGGGGATCCTGACATAGAGGAAAGAATAGGAGCTTTGCCCTCTGCATGCGAGGATTCACCTCCCTCGGTCTGATGCATCTGCCCTTGTAATTGTTTTTGTGCTAGTCCTTGTATCGGTCCGTGGGCCTGCTCCTCATCACTGTCATCACTATCACTGTTTGAGTACGCCTCAATGTAGTGGGCCTTGCCTGCTTTGTCTTTGCCCGCACACGTGTCTCGGTGCCTACGGTTCTTGACAGCTGAAACAAAGTTTCTTCTTACTCAACTCTTTTTAGGTCTCCTCATTCAATTTTGGTTTCCTGGTCCACTCCTCTTGAAAGGGCTTGACCTTTTTACCCTTTTGAGGGAAAGAAGGGTTAGGAGTGAATCTGTTTTTGGAAGCTGCATCTTGCAAGTCCTTGGTTTTATTGATTGCTGCACGAAGAGTGGTGGGTTCGAAACTCTTGACCCATCCACGTAGAGGTTTTGCCAACCCCTTTATAAATAGCATCACCAATCTGGCTTCTGAATATTTGTAACCATGATCATTGATCTTTGAAACTTTGCAATATAAGCCTTCAAGTTACTTGTTTGCTTGAGCTGTGCCAACTCTCCAAAATGTATCTCTAGATCCTTCTTGTCAAAGCGCTCAATAAGCCTCTGAGTGAACTCTATGTATGAGGTTATGTTGTTATGCCCCATCATCACCAACCCATGGTACCACCACTCATGGGCCTCACCATCCAAGAGTATGGTGGCCAATTTGATAGCCTCCTCCTCAGTCATATGATGCAGCTGAAAATAAGTGCCCAATTTTTGCACCCATGATCTAGTCGAGTATTTGGACGATCCATCAAAACAGGGGATTGTCACCTTCCCCAGCGTTTTCTGCAGCTCATGATCCTACCTTGGAAACCTCTGAGATGGTTTGGGCATGCTCTTTAGCTGAAGATAGCAGAAATCAGTGAGGCTCATAGCGGTGCGGAAATTTCGTTCGAGAGATTGATATTGTTCCATGTAATCTGCATAAGGGATTCCAAAATCAACTTGCTCTGTTAAGTCTTCTGCAGCCTGTTGCACAAACTGAAGCATATTGGGTCTTTCCATTTTGCTATCAGTGCGGGATGGATTTTGTACATAAGTCTGGGCTTGATTACTCTCAGCACTGTTGGATCCTTCCCCATTCAATGGCTCTTTTCCAGTGGAAGCCCTTGTGTGTGTCATACCCTTCATTGCCTCCATCTCTTTTTGGCCCTTGGCCAAATCATTTATGGCCTTGAGTAAGCTATTAAAAGTGTGTTCCTCTTTATCCCCCATATCTAGTCTTTCAGGTGTCTTCTCTAATCCCTTGCCCCCTCTAGCATCTCTTCACTCTTTGTATCAGGGATATCTTTCTCTGAAAGGGGAGTTGGTTCTTTGTAAGTATGCTTCCTCCTATATGTTATTCCTGTGTATGGATTTTCCTCTGTCATGAATTTTCCAGTCAACTGTTTTCAAGCCAAACCCACCGTCTGAGGCAAGATTAAGGCTCTGATACCACTGTAAAATTCCCACTTAGGAATTCCTCAAACTTCTAATAAAATTTTGGGTTTATAATTAAAAATTTCAGTGGTCTCTTTCTTCAAACAGTTTGACTGTACACCTATGTAGGTGAGAAACATTTACAGGTGCCAAAAATATACACATTGACATACACATACAGAGAAATCAACCTATCACCAAGACTGATATTTCATTTTAAATTCAGAAATAAGCATTAGCCATGGTATATATTATCAAAGGAGGCTTTTCATTGTATAAAAAACAAACCCATCAAATAGCAAACCCATAAATTGCAAATACGTAACAACAGTTCACCCTTGAGTCTCAAATAATTTGAATTTTACAGAACATATAGAGAGAAAACTTGGGATAATTGCATGAATATATTTGTAGTGATGTACGCTGCTATTAGAGGTGCCACGATTAAGCTAGTTCATAATTCACTACAGGACAAGCCCATGTCCCTTTATCAACAATCCCCTTGATTGATATCACTACCAGCAGTAAGTCACACTTACTACAGTCGATAAATAGACTCAAATACTCGACCCAGTGAAAAGAATATACAACCACACGCTTAACCTCTATATTGGCATCCAAACTAGGACAAACTCATTCTGGTATGGCAAAAATTGACCCATAATACCAATAGACCAACCAACAACAATATATCAGGTAACTCATCCCCTTTCTTTTCAGAAAAGTCGTGCTTGCTATGGCCGCTGCCCAATAATAAAATTGAAATAACTCTGCTCATTAAGAGGGTAAAAATCGTGCCACTCGTGTATAGAAATTCGTTCCCATAACTTCCTCGAAAATCCAGTCACATGAGGCTCTCCGCTTTTACTCTGTGGGACATATGTAGGCTGGTCCCCACAATAAAATATGCAAGCTCCTTCAGATAATTCATGGGCCCCAAGAAGCTGGAGAAATTACTGCTTCTGTACACAATCTCTCTCTATTGGCTCATATTTTCTTTTGGTACTCTATTCTCCATGAAAATCTCCACCTTATCAAAAGAAATGAGAAATATTGTATAAAGATATAAAAACGATTAATAAAGCTTGAGTACCTCAACATTTCTCAGAAATCTCGTTCTCCATTGAAGCTCAATGGTGAAATCTAAATAACTTCACTCTCATATCCAGACTAAGGGGTCTCGTTGCAACATCGAAGTCTGCAATGGCAGCTAGGGCTCCGAAATCCTCAACTTCCTCTTCCCACTGTCTCCAAGAGCTCACTCTTCAAACTCACACAATGCACAGATGAATTAGAGTCTCCTCAATTCCCTTCTTTAACGAGTTTAGGATTGTCTTTTCATCTTTGCCTTCCCTTTTGTCTTTTCATGTTCACCTTCCCTTTTCTCCCTTTATTTTTATTTTTTTATTTTTACTAAATTCACTTTTATAAAGTCACTTTATGATACTCCACTTTATAAAGCTAAAGTGACATCCAACTTGCCTAGGAAATATCATCCTTTCTCGTTTAATAAAGTCTCCTTAGGCAAATTTTAGTCCCCTTATCAATTATTTCACCGCTTTAGCCTACGGGAACCACTTTAGGCTAGCGGGCTCCGTCATAAGCTTCCTGTGGGGACGGGGACATTACTAGTATTTCGTCACCTTTATTGATGACCATTCCAGGAAAACCTGGATCTACTTCTTGAAGACCAAGGATGAGGTCCTCGATCACATCAAGGAGTTTAAGGCTCTGGTGGAGAATGTGACAGGGAAGAAGATCAAGGTGCTTCACTCAAATAATGGTGGAGAGTATACAGATAAAGGCTTCAGAGATTTTTGTTCAAAGGAAAACTTCAAAACTGAGTGGACAACTCCATACAACCCACAACAGAGTGGGGTAGTGGAGCGGAAGAACAAATCTATAGTTGGCGCTGCAAAAGCAATGTTATATGACCAGGATTTGCCAAAGTTTCTATGGGTAGATGCATGTAACACGATGGTGTATATTCAAAACAGGATTCCTCATAGGGCATTGGGGAAGATAACGTCGGAAGAGGTCTTCTCAGGAAAAAAACTTGAGGTAAGTCACTTCAGGATCTTCAACAACATAACTTACTACCATATGCTAGATGAAAAGTGCACCAAGTTGGATCAAACTGTAGAAAAGGGGTTCCTCGTTGGGTATATCAAAACCTTAAAGGCATATAGGATCAATGTTCCTAGCAGCAGGAAGATCGTAGTGAGACAGGACGTAAAGTTCATGGGGGACAGAGTCTTCAAGAAGTCTTGCGAGATGTCAGCAGGTGGTCAGAGTGAGCCAGCAAAAGCTCCCTTGGTCCAACAATAGGGGCAGCGAGTGGGATCGCTAGTAGGATAGTCACAGGGATCTATTACAATGACTAGTACTAGCATTTCCTCAAGTGTAGGGAATCTAATGATTTCGCAACAGACGGAGCAACAAAGGCAGGATAAGGAGTTGGTCAAACCTCTTACCACTAGTGGTCGAAACAACAGGGAAGTTCGTCAAACAATGAGAGATGCAAAGGAGTTTGTTGGAGCTTCTAAGATGAACAAGAGAGACCACAAACAACCTAACATATACCAAACATTGGTAGCACAGGTTGAAGAACCTTTCAGCTATCAGGAGGCTGCACAACATTTGGTGTGGTAGTTGCCATGGTAGAAGAGTACAGTTCTATCATGACGAACGATTTTTGGGAGGTGGTACCGAGACTCGAGGACAGGTGAGTTGTAGGTTCTCGATAGATCTACAAGATCAAGTACGTTGCATACAACAGCGTGGAGAAGTACAAGGCTAGGTTCAGGGCAAAGAGGTACGCGTTGAAGGAAGATATAGATTACGAAGAAACCTTCGCCCTAGTTTCCAGATACAATTCTCTTCGGTCAATTATATCCCTAGCAGCTTAGATGGGGTAGCAAATTCACCAGATGGATGTCAAGAAAACGTTCTTGAACGGGGTGATAGAAGAAGAGGTGGACATAGAACAACCAGAGTGATTCGAGACTCATGAGAGGCACACACTGTGTGTGGGTTGAAGAAAGCTCTATACGGGCTCAAGCAAGCTCCTAAGGTGTTGTATGGTCGGATTGACAACTACTTGTAGTAGGTGGGATTTGTCAAGAGTAATGCAGATCCCAACCATTACTACTTGATGGTAGAGGATGAGCCGCTCATCCTAGTTTTGTATGTGGATGACCTCTTCTTGATAGGGTTATCAGGGCTCATAGAAGACTGCAAGAGGAACATGACAACAAAGTTTGATATGAAGGATTTGGGGTTGATGCACTATTTCCTAGGATTGGAAGTGTGGCAAAAGGACATGAAGATATTCCTTGGTCAAGGGAGATATGCTATAGATATTTTGAAGAGATTCAAAATTGTGGGATTGTATACCCATGATCACCAACTAGAAGAAGATAAACGCATTAGATGACAAGGATGTTGACCCCAGCTTGTAAAATATCTGCTTCGTGGTCAATACTCTTAGTCAGTGTATGGTGGAGCCGAAGAGAGTGCATTGGACAATAACGGGGCATATTTTGAGGTATTTGCGCGACACAATAGAGTATGGGTTGAAATATACTCGAGGGGATGACATCAAATTATGTGGATTCACATATGCAGATTGGGCAGGCAGTTTAGTGGACAGGAAAAGTACCTCTGGATACTGCTTCAATGTTAGATCAGGGATGGTTTGTTGGTGTAGCAGGAAGCAGAAGTCAATAGCACTGAGCTCTGCAGAGGCAGAGTATATGGCAGCTAGCACAACTATGTGCGAATCTATATGGTCTCGGAAGCTATTGGTGAAACTCTTTGATTCAAGTGTTTCATGATAGGTCGAAACACATAGATCTTCGATGTGATTTCATCAGGGATTGTGTGCAGCGTGGAGTGGTCTAGCTACAATATTTTCCCACAGAAGAGCAGGTTGCTGATGTACTCACGAAAGCTCTAGGGAGAGATAAGTTTGTCTATTTCAAAGAATAGATGGATATAGTAGAGAACTCGTTTCACTAGTAGGGACAAAGTATTTTGGATGCTTCTTAGTTGCAGTGGCAACAACAATAGTTGAGAGGGAGTGTTAGTTGGGTTGCAGTGCAAATGTAAAGTTGGCAGCAATACAAGATGTACAATGTAGTGTTAGCAACAAAACGGATGCAACATGGTACAACTACAGTTAGTAGCAGATGAATTGGAGTCAGTGCAGTGGTTGATGGACAATAGTAGGCAACTATATTTGTCAGACATCAACGTCGTGTATGGGAGGATGATGCAGAGACAAGGTGTTGTGGTAGTTGTACAACACTAGAGATAACACCTTCCTCGCTAAGATGGAGTGTTAGTTTTTGTAGCATCAGATGGTTTTCTAGTCTCGATACTTCGTGGAGAGGCTAAAACACGAGTTCTCCAAAATCCATAAATCATTTCTGGACCTGGAGACAACTTAATTAAATTAATTGATCATCATTCAAATTTTTCCTAAGTCTAACTTAGGAAAATTGGTTAATTAATAGTAATTAATTGAGAAAGCTGAGAATTCTCTAGAAACTCACACAAATAGACTTGGAGATGATCTCAACCATCAATTAAGTTTTAATCTTGGTCATTGGAGTCCCAACTAGAGATTATAAGAGGAGGTTGATGGGTAGATGGAGAACACACCAGTCCATATACTCAGTTGCCCTAGGCAGTTAAAATTCTCAATAATGGGAGTGATTCAGCAGTGGAGATTGAGCCAGTGGGTGAGTTGCAGGTGGTAGGAGAGGTCAACAGTATTCAGAGGAAGGATTTCCAGTTTCGAGGAGTCATTTGCAGAGAGGCAGAGATATCCATAGAGAGGCTGCGCAGGGGCTACGTAGTAGCCTCTAGGAGGTAGTTCCATTTGCAGATTCAAGAGGTCGTTTTAGAGATTCGGAGGCAAGAAAAATTTGCAGAGGCCGGGAGAGACACTTCCAAAGTCAGTGGCAAGCTGGACATGCATTTCAGAGAGAGATCTAGGCAGTGCAAAATCGTGCTTGCGTAGAGGGTGACGCAGGGAAATTCACAGAGGGGTTTGTGAGGCTAGTTTCAATGTTGAATTGTTCGTGGGGTGAGGAAAATTTCCTCACAAAATTTTTGCTAGTATTTTCTCTGTAGGATTGCCAGTTTTCGACATCTAGATTGTACTCAGATTTTCTGCTGCGTATAATAAAATATAAACCCTCAGCTGCTGCACCGTTTCCCATTGGGTTTTTCCTACGACTTTTGTCCTGAAATAATGATGTCGAAATTTGTGTGTGCTAGTATTCTCAGTTCCTATTTTTTGCTTTTGTAGTATTTTATTTGGCGAAGAAATTGCGATGTGAATATTTCGTTATTTTGTCGTTAACAAAATAAACTGCATAATTAATTTATCAGTTAGAAGAAATATTTCCAATTGCTGCATTTCAAGGAACTTTCACAATTGCTTCAACATGGCATAGAGGTTGTCTCTTGATACAACAGGAAGCAAATGTCAATTGCATTAAGTTCTGCAGAAGGAAAATACATGGTAGCGAGCATGGCTACACGTGAAGCCATATGGCTTCAGAAGTTGCTAGTGGCATTGTTTGGTCAGAGGATGGAGTTGATCATTATCTATTGTGATAATCAAAGTTGTGTTAAGCTAGTTGAGAATCCAATGTTTCATGATAGGTCGAAGCACATCAACATTAGATACCATTTCATTAGGGACTATGTACAGTGTGGATCAGTTCGACTACAATATGTTCCCACATATTAGCAGGTTGTAGACATTTTGACAAAGGCCTTGGGTAAAGGAAAGTTTATTTTCTTCAGGGGTAAGTTGGGCGTTGCGGAGAACACCTTCCTTTCTAAGAGGGAGTGTTAGTTTTTGTAGCTTGGACAAGTGTTCTAGTCTTTGGAGGTGTCATGAAGGCTAAGAACATGGAAGAATTAATTATCTCCTGCCCATGTAATTTTTCCTAAGTTTCACCTAGGAAAAATATCTTAATTATGTCAATTAGTGATTTTTTTAATTATTTCCTTAGTCTAACTTAGGGAAAGTGAATAATTAATTGACATTAATTGGTATAAGATCGATTTCCTTCTAGAAGTTTGTAGAAAGTTTCTAAGATGATCTTAGCCATCGATTAGATCAAGTGAACTTTTGATCATGGCCTTTCATTTGTGAATGAGAGATTATAAAGGGAATCGATGGGCAACATTGGAGATCATTCGAGTGGGTGATTTTCAGAAGGCATCAAAAGGTTTAACAATAGTGATTGAGGAGAGATATTCCTGGGTTTATTCTTCATCGGATAGATTTCCAGTTTTTGAATTCCAGAGAAGTTTATCAAGGCCGAATTATTTCAATAGGAGGTCAAGTTTGGTAGTGCGAGTTTGCTAGTTTACCAGTGCGTGTTGCCAGAAGTCTAGATAGAGTTGCCAGTGCAAATTGGTGGAGGTAGTGCGAGTGGCCTGTGTGAGTTGGTGGAGGTAGTGCAAGCGACCTGTGTGAGTTGCGGGAAGCAATATATATTGCTATTTCGATTTACTAGACGCAGTGTGAATTGCTAGGAAGAGCAGTGTGAGTTCCCAATTAGCCAATGCGATTGCAAGAAGGGAGTGCGAATTGCAGGAAAAAGCCTAGTTGATCTGCGGAGGGAAACTGCGAAGTTTTCATGTTTGATATGTTCAAAAGTGAAGATAAAAATATTGTCGAAGCTTTGCCAGTGTCAGGCAAGCAGTTGCAATTTCTTAATAGCATTTTTTGCTGAAGATATTAATAAAAATCCCTCAGATCTAAAAATTGGTTTTGCTAACATTGGGGTTTTTCTATGGACATTTTGTCCAAAAATACTGGTGTAAATTGTGTGATTGGTTTCTTGTATATTCCATGTAATTTTATTTTGTGATTGGCATTGTTTGTGTTATTATTTGTTACTTCTCGCAAAAGAATTAATGTGTCGTGAATAAGTAACAAGAAATAATTCACTGGGTTAATAACACCTTTTGGGTAGCCAAAAATTTCACAAACCAAAATTGAAAGACAAAATACCAAAAAGTCCAAAAAAAATTAAAATATCAAAAATAGTCTCTTTCCAAGGTGAACATTTTTTGGGTTTTGTGCCTCTCTAGCTACATCTAGCAGACTAAGGTAAAGCGACCCTCTCTTTTTGTGGATTATTTGTTCTCTAACATCATTTGTTGAGGGTTTTCGAAGGTCTTTTCAAATTTGAAATAAAATTGTAGCCATCCTCTACAAGGATTTGTGAAGCACTAGCCTAGGTTTTGAAGAAAACAAGGTGAGACCTAACCATATAAACACTAGTTTTGCTTCTAATTGGTTTAGTTGTATTAAGAAGATAACTGGTATTTAAAAGTAAGATCTGGGCTTGATAGTAAATGCCCAAAAGAACCTAAGTTTGAGGGATATGAACTAGAGGATGATGGATTGCTATGATTCCATGGTAGAATGCATATTCTTGATAGTGGAGATATCTGAAACACCATCCTTAAGGAAGCCCACAGAGCACTGTATTGTGCGGATCCTGGTGTAAAGAAAATGTATGCTAATACAAAGAAACTCTTTTTTTGGGCTGGCATGAAGTGTGATATTGTTCAATTTGTTGCAAAATGTCTTGAATGTAAACAAGTGAAGGCTGACCATCGTCACTCAGTGGGTCTCCTGCAACCCCAGGACATTCCTATGACCAAATGGGAACTTGTATATTCATCTTATCTAAAAGTATTTTTAGCCTTCCAATGTGCTAAGCAATATTATATTTTTATTGGGAGATAATTCGGGCTTGACCTTAGGGAGATTAGCCCACCAATATATGCAATTATTATTTCAGATTGCCGTACCTTTGTATTTTATTGCATAGAGCTTATGCTAGGCCGTTATTTCTGTTAAAATTGGCAACTAGGGCCAAACTCCATGTGGGTCATCTTATTTATGGCAGCTCATATTTTTCTTGGGTTCCTCTCTCTGAGAGGTGTAGGATTGATCTAAAGATCATCTGATTCCGACATGTATTTATGGAGATATGAATTTATTTATATTATTTGATAATTTGTCAAGGTCGGCCAGCAACCAAATAACCCCCAACTCAATGTCAACGTTGCATTTAAATAGAGGAGGTCTCAAGTCATTTGTTACACACACACATCACTTATGATCTCTCTCCACTTGTTTGGGTTTGGTGGCAAGAGAGGTCAAAAAGGAGATTTAGTCGCAGTCCCTAGAGAAGGAGATCTAGTTGCAGGTGAAGAGGAGACTTAGCCACAGCTCAGATGTGCCCTAGCCACAGTCAAAGGAAGCCTTAGCCGCAGTTAAAGGGAAGGACCCAATATGCTGCCAAGAGGAGCTCTATTCCGCAGCAAGGAGACCCCATACATAGCAAAAGAAGGAGGCCCTAGCCTCAGTCAAGAGAGGCTCCTTATCCACAACAAAATCAAGATCTAGCCACAGTCAACTAAAGTCATCTAGCTGCAGTCAAGAGAGATTTAGACGTTGTCAAGAATAGGCCTATTCACAACAAAGAAGGCCCTAATCCGTAGCTAGAGGGAGGCCCTATCCGCAGTTCAAGAAGAGGCCTAATTCGCAGCTAAGGATAGACTCTAACAGCAACAAAATAAGGCTCTTATACACAGCTAGAAGGAGCCCTAATCCACAACGTAGAGAAGTCATAAAAGGAGCCCTAATTCGGCAAGAATAAACCTGATTGACAATGTGGAAGAAACATGAGTTGCTATAGGTGACAATGTAGTAGTAAAGGTTATTTTGGGCATGGGTTAATGACTGTTTGGGCTTGTTGAAGGAGACCATAGTTACAACTAGTTGCTTTGCTAGGCTGCAAGCCATAACAAGCAGCTAAGGTTGTTCCAAGGCTGCATTGAGGTGTACATTGCTTACAAGAGGTAGCGTGGAGAAAGAGGAGACTGTCCTAGGTGAGCCACAATCCTAGGAGATCTTAGGTTGCTGACAACGTGGAAGGTTAAGGGCTGCATATTGTGCCCTAACCTGAATTGCAGGAGCATCAAGCAATCAAAGGAATGTTGCAGCAGTGTTATGTGGAGGGCTACTAGATTGATGATCTACTAAAAGGATATGCTACAACTCTCTTTGTGAATGTTTGAAGATTGTCATAAGAATTCAGGGCTGCATCTTAGAACAATCATCATTAGCAGAATGATGGACTTTTTTGCTGCTGTCATAAATATCAATTTTGTATATTTGTACTATCTCTCTCTTTGCTGAACTATTGAAGAATATAAGAAGAATTGATCAAGGGTTTCCCCACATTGGGGTTTGTCCCTGCCTGGTGCCAAATCTTGTGTCCTCTTGTCTTCTACTGTTTAGGTTTATGTTCTATCTGCATTTTACGATCATGCTAATGTGATTTCTAAACTGGACATTGATATTGGGCTAACAAGAAAATTGAAGTAAATTGCTCTTAAGCATAGGACATACCAAAAATTAACATGGTATGAGAGCTGAGGTGAAGACAAAGCCCAAGCAAGAGTGAAAGAGCAATCACCGAAGACAATTGGAAAGGACAAAAGGCTCAATGGGTTCCTCATCCCACTTCCCGGCTGAGGACAAGTTTCATGAAAAGTCTGACTATCACTGATGGAAGATGTCTCTTGATTTGACATTGGAAGAACAAGAAGTGTTGGATTATGTGAAGGGTAATATCCCTGAACCTTCATCAAATGCACTAGCTGCTACATAGAACAAGTACACCAAGGGTGAAGTCAAAGCGAAGAAGATTATCAGATATTCCATTGACAAGCGTCTCGTGGGCAAGGATGAGGATATTTAATCCTACTTCTTAAGGATCACTGAGATCAAGAATGATCTTCTATCGATTGGAGAAGTCATTCCTGACAGGGAACTTACTATCACTAACCTTAGAGGGCTCCCACCCGAGTGGTATATATTTAGAACTACTATTCTCAATAATGATCGAATTCCAGGATTTGAAGAATTGATGTCAAGATGCATTCAGGAAGAAACAAGAATGGTGGAGCAAGAAATGCCTTCTAATAGAGGCAACCCCACTGCTTTCTCCGCTCTTGACAAAAGGAGAAATAATGCAGGGTGTAAAGGTTACTTCAATGGAAATCCCAGATCTAAGGGTGGAAATAAGGGCAGTTTCTTTGCTTGCAATAAGTTTGGCCACTATGCGAGGGAGTGTCCAAATAGAAGGGACACATCACATGATGATGATGACAATCATTTCAGGGGCAACTTCAACAACAACGATTGAAGGAATGATAGGTACAATGACAAAGGAAAAAGGAATGCAGGTCATCAAGGAAATGGTCGACCCTCAAAGAAAGTAAGGAACTGCAGGTATGAAGAATCAAATGTTGATTCTGATAAGCAAAAGGAGTATTATCTTATATCGGCCCTCTCCACTAGCTCTCCTCCAGACTCTTTTGGGAAATTGGCTTATTGATAGTGGTGCTTCAAGGCACTTCACCAGATATAAGGAAGCTCTCTCTAATCTGATAGAGAAGGAAACAAACTTGGAGATTATTCTTGGAGACGATGCCACCTATCTCGTAAAAGGTGTAGGGAATGTAACCCTTCAATTGGATCAAGGTAACACGATTCATTTACAAGAAGTTCTATATGTACTTGACCTCAAGAAGAACCTGGTGTCCATTTCGGCAATGGAAGATAAAGGTTACAAGGTGGCATTCATCGATGGAAAGGTACGTGTTTGGAAAAGGAATTTTAAAGATGCTTTTACTCTTGGGTTTAGGGTTGGCACTTTGTATCAAGTTGCAGGAAGTCCATTGGGGACCATATCTTGTGATACATCTCTTCAATTTGAACTAAGGACCTGGAGGTTTGCCCATCTTCATTGTAAGGCACTACCTGATGTGAGACAGATGGCGACAGGGATGCCTGAGTTCAAAAAAGAGCATGAGGGTATATGTTCGGGATGTACCGAGGGAAAACTTACAAGTAATAGCAAGACCATAGATGTGGAACAACTCGAGGGGATTGAGGTTCATGATCAGGAATCTCATATAAGCAGGATGAAGAAAGCTCTCTATGGTTTGAAGCAAGCACCTAGACTTGGTATGAGAGGATCGATAGCTATTTGATGAAGCTGGGATTCACTAGGAGTGAAGCCGATCGAAACCTTTACTTTAAGGTTGAAGATTATAGATCTCTCATATTGGTGCTTTACATGGATGACCTCTTTCTGATAGGTGCAGACCCTCTCATTCACAAACGTAAGGAGTTGGATTCCGAATTTGGAATGATGGATTGCAAGCACGCGACTACCCCGATAAAGCTTAACTTTAAGAAGTTATGCAGTATTGCTGCTGGACCTAAATTGGGAAATGCTTCTGAGTATCATCAACTCATAGGAGCATTGATGTTCTTGGTGAACTCCTGTCCAGATATATGTTTTGCAGTTAACACGTTGAGCCAATAGATGGTTGAGCCTTATTACTCACATTAGATTGGTGCCAAGAATCTTCTGAGATATCTTCGAGGCACAATCACTCATGGACTGAGATACACTGCCAGAGATGTGAGGTTGCATGGTTTTTCTGATACTGATTGGGAAAGTAGTATGGTGGATCGCAAAAGCACTTATGAGTGTTGTTTCTCTTTGGGTTCTGCTTCGATATCTTGGATGAGCAGGAAACAGAAGTTGGTTGCTTTGAGCACTGTTGAGGTTGGATACATAGCTGTGAGTATGGCCTCGTGTGAAGCTGTCTGGTTGGAGAAGCTCTTCAGTGAGCTGTCTGGACATGTGCTGGACACCACCATGATCCTTTGCAACAACTAGAGTGGGATTCGATTATCAGAGAATTCCATATTTCATAATCGCTCCCAACTCATAGACATCAGGTACCACTTTATCCAGGATATAGTACAACAAGGAGCAACAAGGCTCCATCACATTGGGACTGATGAGCACGTCGTGATATTCTCATGAAGCCCCTGGGAAAGGTCAAATTCTTGACTTTTCAAGAACGACTAGGAGTTGTGGAGAGACCCTCCCCTAAGGGTTTTGCATGATATGAAGATTGAGCTCTGTGAGCTCCGGGGGTTGTGGGTTACTTCTTGGAGCGATGAGTAACGATAGGGTGAGTGGTTCAACCTTCCCCTAGTGGTTTGCTAAGTAGGCAGGATGAGTGGTTCATCCTTCTCCCGTCGAGACACAATCATAGGGTGAGTGGTCTAGCGTTCCCCTAGTGATTTGTTGTGTATAGGGTGAGTGGTTCAGCCTTTCCCTGGGATACCCCACAACAACATGTAGGCAGGATGAGTGGTTCATCCTTCTCCTACTAAGACATCCTACCCATGCAGTCTGGGACTCATGGGAAGTACCTCTCATCTGGCCAATGAGTAGGGAAATGAGGATAGGGACCATAGTACTATCGATGGATGTATCGTGTACTACTGTACTCCCTATGCTAGGATGATATTGATCTGGGATCAATGGGAACTGACTTCGGGTCAGTGAGAGTCGTATGAGACACTCTCTATTTGGAACTGATTTCGAATCAGTAAGATTGGTATGAAACACTTTCATCTGGGACTGACTTCGGGTCAGTAGAGAATGGTATGATACATTCTCGATCACTTCTTCTTCTTCATAGTTCAGCAGAGCAGAGCAGTGCATTGACGACAGAGATAGTACAGACTGACAGATGGATTAGCAGATGGAGTTCTAGCTAGTTGAGAGGGAGTGTTAAAATTGCCAACAAGGGCCAAACTCCATGTGGGTCATCTTATTTATGGCAGCTGATATTTTTCTTGGATTCCTCTCTCCGACAGGTGTAGGATTGATCTAAAGATCATCCGATTCCGACATGTATTTAGGGAGATATGAATTTATTTATATTATTTGACAATTTATCAAGGTTGGCCAGCAACCAAATATCCCCCAGCTCAACCTCAACGTTGCATTTAAATAGAGGAGGCCTCAAGTCATTTGTTACACACACACATCACTCATGATCTCTCTCCACTTGTTTGGGTTTGGTGGCAAGAGAGGTCAAGAAGGAGATCTAGCCGCAGTCCTAGAGAAGGAGATCTAGCTGCAGGTGAAGAGGAGACTTAGCCGCAGTTCAGATGTACCCTAGCCGTAGTCAAAGGAAGCCCTAGCCGTAGTTAAAGGGAAGCACCCAATACGCTGTCAAGAGGAGCTCTATTCTGCAGCAAGGAGACTCTACAGGCAGCAAAAGGAGGCCCTAGCAGCAGTCAAGAGAGGCTCCTAATCCGCAGCAAAAGCAAGATCTAGCCGCAGTCAAGAGAAATTTAGACACTATCAAGAAGAGGCCTATCCACAGTAAAGAAGGCCTTAATCTGTCGCTAGAAGAAGGCCCTATCTGCTGTTCAAGAAGAGGCCTAATTCGCAGCTAACAAGAGACTCTAACCGCAGCAAAAGAAGGCTCTTATACACAGCTAGAAGGAGCCCTAGTCCACAGCGTAGAGAAGTCATAAAAGGAGCCCTAATTCAGCAAGAATAAAGCTGATTGACAGCGAGGAAGAAGCATGAGTTGCTTCAGGTGACAACGTAGTAATAAAGGTTATTTCTGGGCATGGGTTAATGACTGTTTGGGCCTGCTGAAGGAGACCACAGTTACAGCTAGCTGCTTTGCTAGGCTGCAAGCCATAGCAAGCTGCTAAGGCTGTTCCAAGGCTGCATTGAGGTGTACACTGCTTACAGGAGGACTCTCCTAGGTGGACCGCAGCCCTAGAAGAGCTTAGTTTGCTGACAGTGTGGAAGGTTAAGGGCTGGATATTGTGCCCTAACCAGAATTGCAAGAGCAGCAAGCAATCAGAGGAATGTTGCAGCAGTGTTATGTGGACGGCTACTAGATTGATGATCTACTAAAAGGATATGCTACGGCTCTCTTTGTGAATGTTTGAAGACTGTCATAAGAATTTAGGGCTGCATCTTAGAACAGTCATCATTAACAGAATGGAATTTTCTGTTGCTGTCATAAATATCAGTTTTGTATATTTGTACAATCTCTCTCTCTGCTGAGCTACTGAAGAATCTAAGAAGAATTGATCAAGGGTTTGCCCACATTGGGGTTTGTTCTTGTCTGGTTCCACATCTTGTGTCCTCTTGTCTTGGCTTGTCTTCCACTGTTTATGTTTATGTTCTATCTGCATTTTACTATCATGCTAATGTGATTGCTAAACTGGACATTGATATTGGGCTAACAAGAAAATTGAAGTAAATTGCTCTTAAGCATAGAACATACCAAAAATTAACAATTTTGCTCATATTTCATAGCCCTAGCTTTAGCATCCGTGGATACTTGATCCTAGTGCATTTCCACACTCCTGGGTTGCTTGGAAGACACTCCAAACTTGTGTTTTCTGCATATTTTCATCATTTACAGGTGCTGGAAGTGCAGGACAGCAGCAATTTCATCCTCTTTTAGGTCGTACAATCAAGAAAAAGTTGAAGAGAAACCACCACATTTGTGTATGCACCCTTACCTCAACTTGTGACATCAAAGACAGTATTCATTTGAGGTATTTCACTCTTTCTTAAGTGCTGGTTTTATTTACATACATATCAGATTTAGCACTTGTTTAATTAACTCCTAACCTTCATCATATTTAGGGTTTCTGGGCATTGTTCTACTAACTTGTTGGTGAAGCAATCTAGGTATTGGGATATCCCTCATGATTGTAGGAGTTGATCTTCAGTGAGAGGATATTATGCTGAGGTGATAGTGGGTACATCTCTTGTGTGCTTATCACTTAGCACCTTGATTGGACCTTGTTGAGGCTGCTAATTCGAGCGGTAACAGAGCGAATTGAATATAAACCTTTTCAAGCTGCTTTAGGGCACAATCAGTGTAATCACTAGTGTAAATCAATGGTGCAATGTGCCCTTTTGATTACCAACCAATTATATGCTAAGATGAGGACACACTTAGAGCTGTCTACAACTTCTAAATCTGTTTTGTGATCAATTAACGCAGAAATATCATATTTGAAGTGAAGGAGGAGCCATCCAAGAGAGAGATTATCCACTTGAGAAGAAGACATCTTGGATGATTTCACTAGAACAAGATATATGCTATGAAATAATAGCCCAACAAGTGTTAGAATCAAGTTCCAAAGATATATAAGAATGAAACAAATAAGAACTTTATAAAATGATGGTGAGTTCTGATTAAGTTTTCCAATGTTAGCACTAAAATTCACCAATAAAATTTATAAATGAAATATAAACAATTATAAACACTTTAGAGATAAGTTTCACATACCAGATAAACTTGTGGCAACAATCGAAAAATGAAAGAGGCTAGGTATGAGTAATTGTGAACCTTTAAGCCAATCTTATCAAAACCAGACTGGTCATTGAATTGGTTGACACCAAAATTGAGAGTCGGACCAGAATTGAAAAAAAACAGTGAACCAAAAAATACATAAATATACAAATTTGAAAAAAACATATCTATCTATATATATATATATAATTATTTATTATTATTATTTTTTTTTTTTTGTGTCGTCCAATCGAGACACGTGTTTTTGGACGTGGCTAGGTATGAGTAATTACAAACCTTTAAGCCAACGTTATCAAAACCATACTAGTCATTGAATTGGTTGACCCCAAAATTGAGAGTTATAACCAGAATTGAAAAAAAACAGTTAACCAAAAAATACATAAATATACAAATTTGAAAAGAACATATATATATATATAGTCCCAGGACACGTTCCTCAGTGTCTTGTGTCCTGTATTTCACGTGCCAGACACGAAATGTGCCCTAAAACGTGTCAAAAATGTTTGTTTGTTTGTTTGTTTGTTTGTTTGTTTTTTTTTTTTTTTTTTTTTTTTTTTTTTTTTTTTTTTTTTTTTTTTTTTTTTTTTTTTTTTTTTTTTTATTGTTTATCGTGTCGTCCAATCGAGACACGTGTTTTGGATGTGGCAAAGATGTGCCCTAACATTTTTGGCTCTTAGGACACGTGTCCCACGAAAAATGACATTTAAAACCCATGACATGGTTTATTTTTGGGTTTTTTTTTGCCATTGTTCATCGTCGTAATTGAATTTGTTGCGCAGTGTGAGGAATTTCGTCGAATTTCGAGTGCAGTGCTCACAACTTCACATTGAGACCGCAAATCACAAGTTCTTCTAAATTTCTAGTTTTATTTTATCAAACATGATATTTCTAAATTTCAAGTTAGCAGTTTCTTATGTGTTTGAATAATTGTTAATAACATGAACAATGAACATAATTGATGTAGTAAATTAATAAATTAACTACTAAATTACCAGAAAAGTAAATTCTTATTATTTATATATATATATATCATGAATCATGATGATATCTATTTAGCATCATGATTCATGATTCATAACATCATCATGAATCATGATATATATATATATATATAGTATTTACTTTCTGGTAATTTAGTAGTTAGTTTATTAATTTACTACATCAATTATGTTCATTGTTCATGTTATTAACAATTGTGCATCCATATGAATCCAAACTATTATACATAAATATGCAAAGTTTCTCATATATACAACAAGGAAAGGTGCATATAACCAAAAATAGCACCAACTGCAATCCATCTCTGAACCAAAAATACATCAACAAAGAGGCTTTAGATGGATTCTAGAGTCCAAAAAAAACTAATCCACAACAAATACTTTCATATCATCAAAATCATTGCCTATATTGGGATCCTCATCATCAATATCACCTTCTAAGCATTAAAATAAGTTGGAAAAAGCTTAACATGTCTAATTGAGATTTTATTTGAGTGGTGGGTACATTTTTAGTAGGGTCATGACAAAGGAGTTCAATAATCAATGCCTCCAATATCGAGGTACATAGAGATCTTGGTGCTCTTGATTAAATGTTAGTTCCAAATCCTCATACATGACATAATCCAATGGAAATATTGCAATCCCTCCAGTCCTGAAATCCTCTAAATTGTTAACCTTGTTGGGTTTTGAGTGGGATCTAAAATTCTATTTTCTCCATATGAAATTAATTGAGGTTGAAACCACTCTCAAGCATCTTAAAACAATTAATGATAATGTTAAAAATTTAAGTAAAAGGATATCATTTTACTTTATTAATTTAACTTTACCATTAATTACATGGCATGAGTAGGCACTAGTGTTGAATATTATGCCACCCAACTCCTAAATTATTATTATTATTATTTTTAATTTGCTTTCTGAGGGTCATTAGTTGCATTGTACAAAATCGACTAGTTCATTGCATTGGTCGGTTCTATGCAGAAAATGACTAGTTTGGTGCTGAATTGGCCTTTTCCATTTTTGTGCCACCGATCAAACTGGTTAATGCCTGAAATAGTCAAATTGGCTGGTTTAACCGGTTTCGATCCTGTTTTGCTAACAACGCTTCAAGCATCAAACCCTAGCCTTAGGGTTTCGCCAAATCTGATTTTATTGTTGTTATGTATTTTCTAGATTTGGGAAAGCCTTGAAGTAGTCCATGAATCATTAGATAAAACCTTGAAGAACAATTCTATAGGGCCATTTTTCCTTTTTAGGGTTATAGACAAACAATTAAGCACAAACCCTTAAGAAAACTAATCTAGGAATGAAACGACCAATGATCTTTTCACTAGACTAGGAAAGAAATTCAAATTTTGATTGTTGACTATTAGATTTCTTTTTAAACAATAAAAAATAAAAGATTTTAGCTTTTGGGGTTTTGGTTAGTTGTTGGTAGAAGTCAAGTGCCTTATTCCCACTAGGGCTTATGGGGCCAAGAAATATGCTCTTCTAAGAGCTAATCTTTCTTATCTTAAGGATTAGGGTTAAGAGATTATAAACCTCAGGTAGAATAATCTCTTATATAATTAGATAAGGTATGAATACCAAGGCCCTACAAGATGGTACTCCACAAGGGAAAAACCTTTCACTAGCAAGATCAACTATAAATTGAATAAAATACTTAAAACCCCGGCCAAGGAACCAAGACAAAAGACAAAGAGAAGGATTGAGCACTTACCTAAGCTAACAAAGGAAGAAGGGAGGGATGAAACCCTAAAATGTCTTCCTTCCGAGTGGTAGACTTACCCCTCAAATCAATTGCTTTTGAAAGCTTGTAGAAGTCTTGAACTATCACAAGAAATCTTTGATGCACCAAGAAATTAACCAAGAAAGAGAAAGCTCCAAGAATGAAATAATATCTAGCAGGCCTTGGAGAGGGAAACCTTACAAGGCATAAACTAGACCAAGAGATAACAACGGGGTAGTGGCCTATTGCCACCACAGCGAAAACCCCTTGCTTTTACAGATTTTCACTATTAGGAGGAGTCCCAGTATGTGATAAAGGTCACATATGTATATTCTAAGGTTAGGATATAAGGTGACATGATAAGTGTTTCTACAAGAAAGGCACAATTTAGGTTCAAGGCTCCGTTGGGAGGCAATTTGCTTTCTTGGTATAGATCTATTTGATGAGGCACAAGACCTAGGGTTTGATTGATGGGTTGAGTGTTGAAGTAACCAAATGTCAAGGCTAGGAGAAAAGGTTTCCAACAATGTATATTAGTGAGGCCAAGGTTCATGAAACCTTCAAGAAAGGCCTTAATTTGAAGCACAACAAAACTAGGGTTTCTCTCTTAGGCAGACAACTAGGGCAAGAAAATTTATGGATGAAATTGAAATGGATGGCCACCAAAAGGATAGATTTTGTCTCAAATACTATCCCCTTGATGTTTAGTCTCTCCATCCACCAAAACTCTACTTGCCTAGGGATTTGCACCAAGCCCTAGTTTCCTAGGTTGGCCTTGAAAGGGTCGAATTAGGGAGAGAAAATATGGATAAAAATAGAGTATGATCAACAACCAATTGGACTAGTCCCTTCTCCCTTGGGAGAATGGAGTCTATGATGAAATAGATTAGCCAAAAATGTTTCCAAGGAGGCTAAAATTTGATGCCCTAGCAACAAAACCTCAAGCATTTACCCATGCAATGGAAAAATGGTTTTTCATGGGAGAGCTTATAGGAGTTCACCACTAGGACAATTCATTGTTGGTAGTTTTTGTAGCATTGAATGTGTTCTAGCCTTGAAATTTTGTGGAGAGGCTAGAATGCATGAGATCTCCAAAACCTAGAAATCGTTTCTTAAAATTCCGCCTAGAAATGACTTTATTAGATTATTAGTCAGTTTTTAAATATTTCTTAAGTCTAAAGTTAGGGAATATGACTAATTAATCAAAATTAATTAAGTTAAGGTGTGAATGTTCTAGAAACTCACACGGATCGACTTCAACTTAATATTAGTCATTGATTAAGATTTAATCTTGGCCATTGAATTCTCAACAAAGGATTATAAGAAGTCGATGGAGCTTGGAGAAATCGCTTCAGCAGTTCGATTTCATGAGCAAATTGATTTCTTGAGTAGCAGTAGTTAGTTACTGGAGAGAGAGCCAGTGAAATCGAAGCAGTGAGTGAGGGGCAGAGACAATGATTCGGAGAGGCAGTGGCAAGAGAGCTGATTATCCTAGAGAGGCAACGCAGTTGCTTCAACAAGGCAGTTCGATTTGGAGGAAGGAAAATCGTTCTCAGTACCAGAGGTCGAGAAGAAGACCCAGAGGGTCGGAGAGGTGATTTCCTCAACATCTAGAGGCAGAATGACTTCATCAGAGGCTAGTTTGAAGCAAGCCGTCCAGCGAGTTATGCAGAGCAGCACAAATGCTGACGCAAAGCTCTAGGAGGCCGAGTTTTGGTAGGAAAAGTCGAGCCAGAGATTGCTTGTGGGAGAAGGCTATTCCCTTAAGTATTTTGCTTAGATTTTCTTGTTGTTTGGATTGCCCGTTGGGCTTTCTTAGATGTACTCTGATTTCATTGCTGCATAATAAAATAAAACTGTCACCGTTGCACCGGCTTTCCCAAGTTGGGTTTTTCCAGGGACGTTGGTCCAAAAATATCTGTGTTATGTGTGTGTGCTAACATTTCTTCCAACGTTTATTCTTCTGTAGTTCTATTTGTGTAGGTTGCAGTGCGAGTTATTCAATATTTGCTGTAGAAAAGAATAAATAAATTGTTAATTAAAAATAACAAGTAGGTGAAGAATTTCCAGTTGTTGCAATAGGATTCAGGTTGCCGAATTTTGACAATTGCATGCTACGAATGAGTAATGCATGCAATATTCATCTAGATAGCAATTCAATTAATCTTCAACAAATTAGGGCACAATTTAGTATGAGCAAGAATCAATTATTCCATACATTAGACATAAAGAAATAGATATTCAACAATTAAGTGCAGTTACAAGATAACATGCAACATTTTCTTCCATTAGACCAAAGAATAGCTCCAAAGAATATCCAAGATCAACTCCAAATATCAAAATGCGTTCAAGATACCCAATTCTTCCATAAGAGAACAAGTTTGAATTCCCTTAACGAGGCTGAAAATCCAAAGGTGTGATGATGAGATACCACAATAATCTCTCTTCTATTTATATGAGGAGTCATAAAGTAATTTTAGCCTAATGCCCCTAAGAAGATAACATAATGTGCTAACATAGGCTAGGTCACAAGTTGACCTAGTATCCAGTGCAAAAACATAAGATTTCTCCCACACGTGTGAGCTGTCATGGAAGAAAAGCTAACGTCATACATGTGTAAGCCTCTTCTAGGCAAGAGTTGAGGGAAAATTGTGCTAAAACAAGTGTAGAAGTCCTCTTTAATCACTATCTAGGAGTTGGCCCCTATTTCTTTGTCATAATCATCATGTGGACCCTAATTTTGGGTTTGTGGCACAAAGATGGGCTTCATGGGTGGTGTGAATGCTTGATTTTGTTCCAACTTTGAGGGCATTAAATATGGTGCTAGCCCTTCCATGTCTCAAGGCATGAGACAAGCCTCATTTGGGCCCTAGATCAACTGCCTGACCCTATAGTACTGCTAAGCCGACTGGGGGCATGCTGGTCCAGGTGCATCATCCCATAAATGATATAGGGCAAAGTGTAGGAGCTTTGTTGGTGTTGAAGGTGCCCATGGATACAAATAATGCTCTAGAACTGGTTGGAGTCCCATGGCTCTCAACGCATCAGTTGGGGGTGTCACTATGCTCCTCTGGTGGGCCTGGGCCCTAATTACATTGCCTAACCCATTATGAAACCACCTGTCTATCACACACACTATCCAATGCTACAACTTTACCATTAGGTACATATAGTCATTTTTGCATTTAGTGGGCCAAGCTTGAAAGTAATGGGCAAATTGACACTTCTTATAAGGCTTCTCTTCCAATTTTGGGGCTTTAATCTCGGAACTGTATTACCTCCCTAGGTAGGAGTGGCTAATGGACAACCCTCTTAGGTGTTTCCAGCCCCTAAGGGGAAAGACATGTCCCTGGTCCACCCTCTAATCAATAGGTGCCATGTGAATAGTGATGGAATGGAGGGGGAGAAGACTTCATGGCCAAGTGCCATGGTGAAAGGGACCGACATGAAGGAATCACCACATCTTGGGTGTATGGATGTGAGGAGGGAGCAATCGTGGATGCATGAGTTACCTTGGCCTTTGTTTTTCCACCCCTCTAATTGCCTTTTATTTTTTCTTGACTTTTCTTTGTATTACTACTCGAAGCTCCAAGGAATGAGAGCATGCTTTGTATGATTTATAACAATTATTACCCCCTTAATGATGGGTAAGTTTATCATCAACTTGGGGTTGGGACATGCAAGGGTTCCTTTTTCATGATGTGGCAATGCAACATTATCCTAGGAACCTCGTGATGGCCACAATATGGAGGTAGAGCTCATGCTTGGCTTTTGCCCACATGCTAATTTGTGAGTCCCAACCATCTTTTGCATTTTATAATTTTCTTTCTTTTGTTTTGTTTGTGGCCATTATATGCTCTTCACTTCTATTTTAGCTACATCAACCTCCTTGGGCAAATTTTTAGGCCAAACTCAGGTATTGAGGATATATCAGTACCAAATCCCAGTGAACCAATAGTTAGTTGAACTTGAAGAACGAAGGTGGAGTATAGGGCTTATGATGTGAGATGGAAAGTGGTAAGTATGGAAAAGGAGAGATGGGACTACACTATCTCAATCTGGGCTTCTCAAGTAGTGTGCTTCCAAAATCCACGGGCCATTAGGGGAGGTCCCATTTGACTAGGGTTGAAAATTAACCCCCCATTTAAGGTGAGAGAACAAGATTACAGTCAAAGCCCCTCCTTCCAAGTTACCCCATAATCCATGCCAAATGCCCAAATATAAACAAACATAAGCACCTGAATGCAAAATGAATGAAGTACCTTTTGGGTCGGATGCCCACCTTCCAACATGTGCTCTTGGCAAATGGGCAAGGAAACATCTGAGTGATGCAGGTTGCGGAGATATAAGATATAAATGGGACATCAAATCATTTACTCTGTGGCTATCAGGGGCTACTGGCTGCTGACTGGAAGAGATGAATGGGAGAAAAGTTTCTCCTAGGGTTCACCCACTTTTGGCGGGTAACGAACACCAAAACCTCCAATAGGTAGTTCTTCAACAAATTGTATTCTCAAGTGTTATCCAGCAACAACAACAGTTTGGAATGAAAGGAGAGCCGCTATATTTAGAAGAAACTTCTACATCCTTCTCATTCTTAATTATTTGTTAATCTCCTTAATTTTAGCCTAAGAGACCCAAAAAAGTGAGTTGTAGTCCACACAATTAAGGAGATTAAGTCAAGATATAAGTAAAACATGCCACATGAATGATGAACCCTTCATGTTAGGAGGTCAACCCTCAAGAATGAAGTCAACTTGGGTGAATAAGCTCAAGCTTCTCCTCAAATGTATGGTACAAGCTTCAAATCTTGGTGAAATAGACCTCCAAGGAATAATCAAGCGAATGTCTAGCATCCAAAGCTGGAATGACCTCATGAATTGAGTGAAATAGCCCCCAAGAAGTGGACGAATTCCCTAATTATGCTCACAAGTGTGAAAATTCTTTGATTGCAAATACTGGATATTATTCTCCTAATTGTTAGCAGTTTAATAGTTTACAACAATTAACCAATAATTCACAAATGCAATCTTCACCAAAAATAATATTGTGGAAAATAAAATTAGGAACCTAGAAATAGATGCACACACATAAAAATGACACCAATATTTTTGGACTAACGTCCTTGAAAAAACATCGAAGGGAAAACTGGTGTAGTAGATTTAGGGTTTACTTTATTATGCAACAATTTAGAAATTATTACAACTGGATGCCCAACTGGCAATCCTCCAAAAATAATCTGGCAAAATCAATTGGAGAAGTTTTCTCCTTTCTGCAAACAATTCAACCTCCTTCTAGCCTCTGTTTGAACCCTCTTACTAGCAACTCGCTTTGCCTGGAATTCACACTGCCTGGCTTGGATATTTCGCATTGCTTGCTAATAAGCTCTAACTGAGTCGTCCAACCTCCCTCTACCTCTGGAAATGACTCGCCGTGCCTCTAGGTGATCTCTTGACCTCCAACAACTGAAACGACCTCTTTCCGAAAACTCGCATTGGGGTTCTTGGCGGCTCAACCTCTCTGCAGAATAATTTCGGCCTCCCTTTTATTGCCTCTTCGACACTGGAAAATTGCTCGAAAACTCTTTGTGAATCCTCCTCCAAATTATCTGCTGCTTCCTCTCTCTGATGCTCTCTCTCTGGCTCAAACTTTCTCCCTTGCTGAATCACTGCAACTGGGTAGCTCGATCTACCAAGGTAACTTACTCTCCCTCTCGTGTGCTTCTCCATCCCATCTACTTGCTCTTATAATCTCCCATTGGGGCTTCAATGACCATGATTAGATCCTCATCGATGACTATGATCATCTTAGACTTGATCCAAGTTATTTTTTGGAAGTCTCTAGAGCACAAGTCGATCTCCTCAATTAATTCACTTTAATTAACCACTTTTCCTAAGTTAGATTTAGGAATTATTTAAATGATGGATAATTAATTTAATTAAGGCATTTCACAAGCTTAATTTGTGAAACCTTTTCTGGGTTTTGGAGATCTCATGTTCCTTAACCTCTTAGACATAAATCAATACTAGAACACATGTTTGATGCTACCAAATCAATTAAAAACTAACACTCCCTCTTAGCAAGGAAGGTGTTCTCTCCCCAAAATCTCTTCTCTGTAGTTGGACCACGCTGTTGGTGTTTGACATCTGCAACATACTGTCACTGTCCACCAAGCTAATGCACCTGCTATCTCTGTAGCCAAATCTCTCTGCATCTGCGCTGCTGTTGACACTGCACTGTGCCTCCTTGCACTCCTACCAACATTGCTTATGCTGCATCTGACCTCATGTTGTTGCTGCTGCTGCAACAACTATTGCAACTGAGAATTGATCTATTGTCTGTGCAACCGTGTCTTGAGTTTCTGACTGCAACTAGTTCTACTCTGTTTATTGAGTATTTGATTGCGACCACCTACCTCTCTACCCCTCTAGTATTTGAATGCAACTAGCTCTGTACTGTCTCTCAAGATTTGACTGTGCCTTGCTGACATCTCGTTCCTCTTGCTATTAAATACTATGGGCCCCCTTAGCCAAGGTAATGATCCATGAGGAAGCACCTGTTCGATGCGGTGCTTCCTCAGACCCTACCCAATCTTGCAACTCCAAAGCCTCATGCTCCTCCTCCATCTGGAGGTATAGCCACTATCTATGCAAACTACTCTGACTTGGAGGTCAACTCATCTATTTCTACCGAAGGTACTGTGTGCTGCTGCCCCTTCTTGTCCTTCTTTCTCTTGGGATACTGGGTGATGTAGTGACCAAACTCACCATAGTCGAAGCATTTTACCATCGACAAGTCTTTTTTCTTCTTCTCTCCTCCCTTTGAGTTTTGTCCCTTGCTGGGACCTTGCTTCACCTTTCCCTTACTGGCAAGGGCTACATTCTACTCTTCCTTCTCAACCTTTGGTCACTCCAAATTGGCAGTTTATCTCGTCCAGTAATTCCTTGAACGAAAGTTGCCCACTCTTTGGAAACGCTGTTTATAGCAACTTACACAAGTTCTTTGTCATCAGGTTGCTCTCCTACATCTGCCAGCTCATCACAAACATTTTGAAGTATGGTGAGATAGCAAGTAATGCCTTCACCCTTCTGCATCTTTGTAATCCTCAGCTTCTCCTTGAGAATCATTTTATGATTCTCTGATGGATCCTGGTATAGCTTCACAACGACCTCCCACATGTCATTTGCCATATTCTTCTCTGCAATATGTGTGACGATATGATCCCAAACCCCATCTAGGACCATCCTCTTAGCTTTGGCGATATCCTTCTTGTAGTCAAGATATTGGATAGGATCTGTCAGTTCAACTACAATTGTTGTCATGAACTCCTTCAGACCATGCTCATCTAATAGGAATATCATCTTGACCTTCCAGACACCAAAGTTAGAGGCTCCATCAAGTCTATCATGATCTCTGAGGTCTGCTGTGACCATCTCTGTGAAACTTAAATAAATTGGAGACTTTATTTGGAAATTTCCTTCTCCTTCCTACTCGACTTTCCTTCTGCTACTCGCCTCCCTGAAGAATTCACGGATTTGCCTTCAGATGTCCTTCTCCTACTAATATACTGCCTTCAGCTGCTCACTGAGACTACTTGTTCTACATTTTGAATATCCTTTTCCAGGAAATGGCACATGAATTGTAACCTTTGCAACTTGAACTAGCTAGTTTGGCAAACTCGCACTGGCAAGTTACTTTTCTTGCTATGACCCTTTGCAACAGAAAATTATGGATCTCCTCCTGGAAACTGGATCTAGAAATCCTTTTGAGAAATTTTGGAAATTTCTCTTAGTGTGCTTTTCTCTTCTTGCCTTTCTCAGATCTGCAGCTGTAACTCTCATTGCATAACTTCTGCACCCAGATTTGCTCAATGAATCAATTGATCTTCTCACCATAACTGCTTCTTGACAAATCCACTCTGCCTACTGAAATTCTGCTCTGGGCAAATCGAACTTTTCTTGCACTTTGCTTCTGGAAATCGATTTTCCTGCCCATCAATTCACACTGCCTAGCTGGCCTGCACAGATCTGAACCTTGTGCTTCAGGTCTCCCTCTGAAACTGCATGATCTACTGATCTTTTGCTTTTGAGCCTCAGATCTGATCAACAATGCTCTAATACCATGTGAAAATTCCTTGATTGCAATCACTGGATATTATTCTCCTAGCTGTTAGTAGTTTAATTGTTTACGACAATTAACGAATAATTCACAATTGCAATCTTCACCAAAAAATGTGTCGCTGAAAATAAAATCAGGAACTGAGAAATAGATGATGCACACACATAAAAATGACACCAATATTTTTGGACTAATGTCCCTAGAAAAACCCAGAAGGGAAAACTGGTGCAGTAGATGAGGGTTTATTTTATTATGCAACAATTTGGAAATTATTACAACTGGATGCCCAACTAGCAATCCTCTAGAAATAACTTGGCAAAATCAATAAGAGAAAATTTTCTCCCTTCTGCAAACAATTTAGCCTCCTTCAGGCCTGCTCGAATCCTCTCACTGACAACTTGCTCTTCTTGGAATTCACACTGCTTGGTTTGGATAATTCGCACTGCTTGTTAATCAACTTTAACTGCGTTGTCCAACCTCCCTCTACCTCTGGAAATGACTTGCTTTGCCTTCCGAGTGATCTCCAGCCTCCAACAACTAAAACAATCTCTTTTCGGCAACTTGCACTGGGGTTTTTGTTTGCTCGACGTCTTTGCAATATAATTTCGGCCTCCCTTTTATTGCCTCTCTGGTACTAGAAAATTGTTGGGAAACTCTTCAGAAATCCTCCTCCAAATTATCTGCTGCTCCCTCTCTCTGATGCTCTCTCTTTGGCTTGAACTTTCTCCCTTGCTGAATCATTGCAATTGGGTAGCTCGATCTGCTAAGGTAACTCACTCTCCCTCTTGTGTCCTTCTCCATCCCATTGACTTGCTCTTATAATCTCTCACTGGAGATTCAACGACCATAATCAAATCCTCATCAATGACTAAGTTCATCTTAGACTTGATCTAAGTCATTTTCTGGAATCCTCTAGAGTGCAAGTCGATCTTCTCAATTAATTCACTTTAATTAACCACTTTTCCTAAGTTAGACTCAGGAAATATTTAAATGATGGCTAATTAATTTAATTAAAGCGTTTCGCAAACTTATCTCACAAAACCTTTTTTTGTTTGTTTTGGAGATCTTGTGTTCCTTAGCCTCTTAGACACAAATCGAGACTAGAACACCTGTTCGATGATACCAAATCAATCAAAAACTACAATAAGTCTTCAAATGATGTCTCCAATGTATGACCACATCGACATATCAAACAAGGAACATACAAAAAGGGTGGAAAGTGACCCTCCAAGTCAAAATAAGTCATAAAATTCTTGAATGGATACTATGACGTCTACATTTGTGAGGTTAGCGCTTATATCAAGTAGGAAATAACTGAGAAAGTGATGACATAAGAGGGTACTCAAGGATCTTCAATATAACATGTCAAGAGGAGATCCATACATGTACAAATAACACAAAAGAACCTCAGATGATATGACCAATACCTTGAGATTTGTGAAAATACCTCGAGAAATGTGAAATTGTATGATCAATTGTAGAATCATCTTCAAGAGTCCATTGCTAAAGTGTGAAAAATACATGAGATGGGAGTCCATGTTTAGGCATAAGATAAGTGTGCTTCCAATAGATATGATGACCTTTAGAACACGAGCAACACTTTAATTACATACGAAAAGTGATAGATCCTAGAAGTTCCCCTATAACATGTGTCCTAATAGATCCATTCCAAGACTCTCACATATTGACCTAGGTCATAACTAACCAACATGATTCCAACTTAATGTCACCAAGAGGAAGTTAGCATATGCCATGAGAATAAGGACTATCTTGAAATGGGGAATGTTGCCCACCCAAGTGGATAACCTCTAGGAAAAAAATGTTATATTTGTTCGGCTTGCTAGCTAACTACTTTGATGATCCATAGGTAGTTATGCCTAAGAGCTCTCCACATATGCCCTCGTCAGTGATTTCCATCATCTCAGTTACTTCTTGAAGGATGATGGATCATTTATTATAAGCTACACTAACCATTTCTATATCACGTCCTTCGATTTAATGTTAAGGGCAATCTAGTATGAATTACAAGTTGAGTTGGAGGATTAACCATTCTTGATTGTATCCTCGTTCCACACTTGACCTTGGTGGTTATCCTTTGCCTCTAGTCTAGTGTGACCTCCCTTAAGGTTTTCTTTCCACTTTCTAGGAGGGGCACAAAGAGGAGGCACTGATTGCTGTAGTGTGTCCATGGTAATCCGTACTTATCACCTTGCATATGTCCCTTTATTCATCTCCATTGTTTAGGTTGATAGTCATTTGTCACCTAAGTCCCCTGACACAGGGACACGGGACACGAAGGACACGAGGATTCGAGTGTTGAAAACGGACACGTTGACCCCCTTGAACAAGACACATTTTATATATATATATAATATATATATATTATATATATATATATATATAAATTGAGATATTTCTTACACAAATTCTCATTCATGGTACAAATTCATTGATTCAAACATAGATCTTCATCTAGATGTAAGTTTCACAAAATTACAAAGTAACATTATGCATACAAATACAATTGTGACATAATACATATTCATCAAGGAT
This sequence comes from Pinus taeda, assembly GCA_000404065.3. Taxonomy (NCBI): domain Eukaryota; kingdom Viridiplantae; phylum Streptophyta; class Pinopsida; order Pinales; family Pinaceae; genus Pinus; species Pinus taeda. Next base: position 40,201 of record APFE031119758.1, on the reverse strand, counting down.
CCAATAGGAGAAAGACAAGATACTGTAGTTTTCTCATTAAGTCATCAAAATAAAAATGTGTCACATAGATAGTAGCAATGCCAATGGCAAATAGAAATAACAAATACAAAATAGCTACAAGCCTCAAGGTAGTGGGTAGCTCATGAGTCATCAATCCTCATCATCAAAATCAACATCACTGTACTCATTAGCATGGTCACCACTGCTCTCCTTTGTTGCATCCTCCTTTGTATCGAATGTCATCTCTGCATCTGTTGGTGTGGAGGATGACCCCTCTACAATATCACCATTATCAAAAGTGACATGCTCTAGCACTGGCTCATTAAGATCCAAGTTGGCCAATGCTAACTCAACACTGCTGTCCAAACCCATACCATTAGGAAAGACATCCCACATCTTTGTCTTTCCCTTCAACCACTCATCCCTCTACTTGTAAATAAGACGAAGGTTGGTGTGCACATACACCATTGCCTTTGCCCTGGACTTCTCAAGCCTGTTCTTCTTGACACTACACAAATTCCCATATGTGCTCCAATTCCTCTCGCAACAAGAGGATGAAGTCACCTGAGAGAGGAGCCTCATGGCTAACTGCTGTAGAGGAGGGCTTGTTGCCCCATGAGTTGCCCACCAAGAATAGGGCTTCTTAGCCTCCCTTTCTCTAATCATTTCATATCCTGCAAATCGACCGGTGCCAGTGGAAAACTCTGGAAAGGCATCCTCCACCTCATCAAGGGATGCTCTATCCTGAAAAATCCACCTCAATGCATCTTTCCTCCCCTGTGAAATTTCACCATCCATGTGAGGAGGGAATTTGCGGGAAGGTCCACCATTCAGCCACTCATGGTTGTAGTATTTTGGGTTCAATGAGTGAGCCAAACAATGTAAAGGTGTGCAATTCTTGTCCCATCTGTTGACAAGAATATCCTGTATGGTGGTGAAGAAGGCCTCTTATGATGTCTCATACTCAGGGCACTCACTCTGTAAAATAATGCTCCTCACAGACTCAATCATGGAATCCCATCCCTCATAAACCTATCCTAGGATGGGTTGGTATGTATCTGTAAATCAAAGCAAAGAAATGATAGGGTCCATGATCTACATAAGTAGATCTACCCTCTGCCACCAAGCATCATCTATCATTGTGTCCTTCACTCTTTTTGAGGCTGCTTGATTTATCTTTCTCCAAAAAGACCAAAACTCTGAAATAAGCATGGCCCCAAGAGCAGTCTTGACCTCCCTCAACCTCTTCAACATGATGAATGAAGAGGCAAACCGTGTATCCGCAATCTTCAGGAATGATAGATTGGTTTACTCCTTGTAGATAGTGAGGGAATTTGTATGATTTTGTACAAAGTTGCGGATATGCCGTGCATACTCAATAATGCTTCCAATCCAAAGCACATCAGAAGCAATAGATTTAAGTGCCAAATTCAAAGAATGGACAATGCAAGGTGTCAAAAATACTTGTGGATATTTAGCTTCTAGAATCATGCCAACAACCTTGCAAATAAGTGCATTATCTATAATGTTTTGCACACAAGAATCAACACCTACATCTTCAATAACTTTAATAAACAACTCACCCATATATTGTGCATCCTTGTATTGTCCAAGTGCATCCATTAATTTCAAGAAAACTGAACCATTCAAGGAAGACACCATGAAGTTGATGAGTGGGTGTCGTGTTGGATCTGTCCATCCATTAGAAACAATGCTAACCCCAAATGTTGGCCATGCTGATTTAATAGGCTCAAGCATTTTGTCTACCTCTTTCTTTCCCTTCGCCAACAATGTGGTTCTAAGCTTCTCTGACCCAAGAGGCACATGCCTTGATGGAGCCCCTTGAGTTAGAGCTTGACACATCTCAATAAATAAAGGTGAGCGTGCAACATTAAAGGATATGAAGTTCTGGTAGAAAAAAAGCAATGGTGAGATCAAGCTCTTCTCGTTTCTCTTTCTGAAAAATCTTGTGCATTGGACCAAGTCCCATTGCCTTTCTTTTTGCTGCTTGTCCCCCACTAGAACTCCCAAATGGAAATTTGTTGCTGCTTTTCCTCAAGAATGGAAGGGGATCGTCATTCTTGTTTTTTAGATGTTGCAACCACCTTTGCCATACCAACATTGGTCTCTTTTTCCATTTCTTTCCTCTTAGCTAAAGACACGTGTACATGCTGCAATTCCACAACTTCGTAAAGCCAACGTATGAGCTTTCACACGGTAATATGTGCTCATGAAATGAATGTTGCAATAGTTGCATTTCCAAGCAAGGTTGCCAACTCCCTTCATCTTGCTGCTTGGCGCTTGCCCTCTTGTGACATATTTCCACAAGGGATATTTGTTATCTTGAGGCTGCTATCTTCCCTAAACATTTGAAGCTACTATTGCAGCCCCACTTCCAGTAGAGGGAACAATTGCAGACCCTAATGAAATTGGAACAAGGGGTTCATCTCCAATGGGGCATTCTTCCCCTTCCTTTGCCCCTTCCCTACTGCCCTTGATTGAGCCATGAATGTTGTAAAAGAATAAAGAAAAAATGCACAAATTTGTAAAAAAATGCACATGCAAACTGCTGTGATCAAAATGCAAAAAAAAGAGACAAAATGCACTTGTTGCTTGAATCACCTTCAAAATGCTTCCACACCCTTTGCTCTTCGCTCTCACACACCCACAACAAACCCACAACAAACCCACAACAAGAGAAAATGAGAAATGTTATGTTAAAATGGCCCAAATCCGCCCTTTATGGCCGCTTGATAGTGCAAAAATTAGGGCACATGTCCCAGAATTGGGACACGATCTAGAGGACACGTTTCCCACTGAATCGTGTTCGATTCGGGACATGAGGGAGCCTAAGCACGAATCTGGTTTCTTAGTTTGTCACCAATGCTAGCACCATTTATCCTTCATATTTTAGTAGGGGCTTGAAAACTTTTCCCTTAAGAAGTTGATGTAGTTGAAAGAATGATAAATTCATATATAACCAAAAATGAAAGACAATGTAAAATGGAAAGGATGGCTGGGACAATTAGCAGCATCTGGACAAAAGCCTAGCTTGAACTCTATACCCCTATTTGCACACATACAATTTTGGGCATATCATGATCTATCTAAATGAAAGTAACTAATGAATGTCCCAACCTTGGTGAGCAAGAAACCACTAGATCTTAAAGGGGTATTGGATTACATTAAGCAAGTTGGTAACCGAAGCTATGCAAGTAAAAGGTGTATTAGAGGGATGGTAAACATAGGCTGAGAAAAGGGGTAATTGAAGTCCCATGATTTCTTAGTCTTCATATCATTGCACTTAAGATGTTGGACCTCCCTTAGTTCGTGCTAAGACAATAGCATCTTCAATGAAGTCCATCCCTTCCATGTCCACTGTACTCACATGCACCTATTGACTGATGGATTGACCTAGAAGCTATCCTTCTTTTCGGGTTGGAAGCACCTAATAGGGCCTTGGGATCGTCCCCCATACCTAAATGTGGTAACATGTTTACAAATCATTAGCTAAAAAGATGTTTGAAGGCAATGCTTGTGTGAAGTACTTTTGTGTCTTTAGCGTAAGGTATGGTCCACTATGATGCTTTCATTTTTTTACCTAATGACAGTGATCTCACTTGATTTTGAGGGTATGTCTTATGTGTTTATTTTGAGGTTTGAAGGATGGCTTGACACTCCTAGCACATTGATGAGGACATCTAGCCCAACATGAGAGTACTTATGGTCTTTGATGCCACAACATTGACCACACTGAGATGAACGTTGTTATGAATATAATCTATATAAAAAATACAATAAACACAATAAATACAATAAATATAAATAATAAATAATCATAGTAATGATTATTAAATAGTGATTAGTTAAATATAAAGGCATGTCTAAAAGACATGTCCAGTCATGAAAGAGCACTTGCCCAGGTATATAAGCAGACCCTCATTGTAACCTTCATCTTCCTTGTACATTTCATCTTATTAATAAAAATCTATGTTGCGTGGGTTCTCGAACCCGGGGGTGGGGTTCTTGAACCCGTCCCAGGTTCTCGTCCCCAAGTACCAGATTTGGGTACGGGTGCTTCTGAGAAGAACCCATAAGAATTGGGTTCTTCTATGAAAAACCGAGTTCTTCATTAAAAAAATTTGGGTTCTTTTGTCTTGACAGGTACGGAGAACCTTGATGATGGGTACTTGGAACCCTAAAATCGGGTTCTTTAGGGTTCTTTGGGGTTCATTTTAGTTTTTATTTTTAAATTATTAATTAAATTTAATGGGCTTCCCCTAATATTCTAGGTAGCTAGTTCATCTTCTTGCGAGAGGAATTGGAGTACTTATGCCTTTATCCATTTAGTAAAGAGAAATAGGTTGGGCTCAAAGAAGGCAAAAAACTTAGTGTACATTTGTTAAAATTGGCAACTAGGGCCAAACTCCATGTGGGTCATCTTATTTATGGCAGTTGATATTTTTCTTGGATTTCTCTCATCGAGAGGTGTAGGATTGATCTTAAGATCATCTGATTCCGATAAGTATTCATGTAGATATGAATTTATTTGTGTTATGAGACAATTCGTCAAGGTTGGCCAACAACCAAATAACCCCCACTTGTGCTCAACGTTTTAGTATAAAAGGAGGTGGCTTGATAGTCATTTAGACACACTTCACTCTTGATTTCTCTCCACTTGTTTTGGGTTTTAGTGGCATGAGAAATCTAAGAGGATGTAGCCCTAAATGCAACTATGATGAGGATGCCCTAGCTAAACGCAGCTATGGAGAAGAAAGCCTAAACATAGTCATGAAGATGATAAGGATGCCCTAGCTAAATGCAGTCATGATGCCCTAATACTATACGCTGTTATGGAAGGGTTTCTAATAATCTACGCTGTCATGGAGGACAACCCTTAGATGCAGCAAATAGGAATTGAAGACAGTGTGGTAAGGTCACTTAAAGACAACGTGGAGAGCCTATATTAGAGGACGAATTGCTGTGGGAGTGCAGATTAGTTTGAGGGCTGTTTGAGGGTGCAAACAGGCCCGAGATCAGGGCTGTCTCAAGGATTAAAGAGCTGGAGGTTAGGCCGAGTTGAGGAGGCTCCTCGCAGGCCTATCATGAAGGCTTTTCAAGAGCACTGAGATGCTGGAGTAAAGGCAGTTAGGGCATTTCTATTGAGCCGTAGAAGAGAGGCTACTACTGCGTGGAGCCTTTTAGGAGCTATGTGTAGGGTTGTTGCTTCAGCTAGGAGGCCGAGTATCTTCAGGAGCCTAATCAAGGTTGTTTGGACAACAATCAAGGTAAGGAAAACAGGTTTTGGGGTGAGCTGTAGATGACCGCTGAACTGTGATAGGCAAGAAGCCTAATCACCTCAGAACAAGGGTAGCATGGATAGGATTGGGGCAGATTTGTGCCCAGAACAACAACACGGTTGAAGATAAGTCTCCCTTGCCTAGGCCGCAAATTGTAAGGGCTTTTGATGAATCTGTTAGGGCTGTTGTAGCAAATGTAATGCCCAAATCAGTTACGCCGTTCAAAAACATTGGCATTGCTTTGTGCTAGGCCATAGGCCATAGCACCATAGCAAGCAACCTTGTTGTCTTATGATGAATGTTGTAAGTAGACAACATTGTATATGACATCAATGTATAGTGCAACACTGCACAAAGCAACATGATGATGTAAAGGGGCGCAACATGGTATGATGCATAGTGCAGCAGTATGAAAGACGCAACACAGTGAGACACAGTGATGGTGTAGCATGGTGCAGCTCAGTGATGCTAGACATGTACGATGGTGCAACACAATGATAGTTGTCACATGGTGATGGAGTCACCTTGGAGGATCAGTTGAAACAACATGCCTTCACTTGAGTTCAATTAAGCTACCTCATGTGTCATCTTCTTAGAGATGATCTCTGCTCTTATTTAGATAAGTCAAAATGTTGACTTCTGATGTATATGTACTATCTTTCTCTCTGTTGAACTATTGAAGAACATATAAGAAGAATTGATCAAAGGTTTCCCCACGTTGGGGTTTGTCCCTGGCTAGCGCCGCATCTTGTGTCCTTTTGTCTTGGCTTGTCTTCTGCGATTTATGTTTATGTTCGATCTACATTTTTCTATCATGCTAAATGTGATTGCTAATCTGGAAAAGATATTGAGCTAATATGGAAAATTGAAGTAAATTTGCTATCGGCATAGAACATGCCTAAAATTAACATGGTATTAGAGGTGCGGTGAAGACAATGCCCAAGCAAGAGTGAAAGAGCAATCGCTGAAGACAGTTGAGAAGGACAAAAGGACGAAAGGCTCTATGGGTTCCTCATCCCTCTTCAAATTCACCAAGTGTGAGGTCGAAGCAGAGAATATTATCCGAGTGGCGCAACGGAAGCATCTGATGGCCTGCCGGAAGATTACTTCAATGGAAGTCTGGATCTAAGGGTGGAAGGAAAGGCAGATGCCTTGCTTGCAATAATTTCGGCCATTATGCGAATGAGTGTCCGAATGGTAGGGACACATCACTTGATGATGATAACAATCATTCCAGGGACAAATCAGAGGAATGACATGTAATGCAGGGCATCAAGGAAATAGCCGACTCTTCAAAGGAAGCAAGGAACCCTAGGTATGAAGAATCAAATGTTGTTTCTGATAAGATAAAGGAGTGTTATCCTATATTGGCCCTCTCCACTACTTCTCCTCTAGGCTCTTTGGGAATTTGGCTTATTGATTATAGTGCTTCAAGGCACTTCATCAGATAGAAGGAAGCTCTCTCTAATTTGGTAGAGATGGAAACAATCGTGGGGATTATACTTGGAGTCAATGCCACCTATCCCGGAAAGGGTGTAGGGAATTGCTACCCTTCAATTGAATAAGGGTAGCGTGATTCATTAACAAGAAGTTCTTTATGTTCCCGATCTCAAGAATAACCTGGTGTCCATTTCGGCAATGGAAATCAAAGGTTTCAAGGTGGCATTCATCGATGGAAAGGTATATGTTTGAAAATGGAATTTTCAAAGATGCCTTTATTCTTGGGTTCAGGGTTGGCAATTTGTATCAAGTTGTAGGAAGTCTATTAGGGACCATGTTAGTTGACACATCTTTTCTATAGCACCGGAGGGCTGCTTATTATGGGACCCTACCCGATGTGAGTCAAATGGTGTCAGGGATGCCTGAATTCAAGAAGAGCATGAAAGTACATGTTTGAGATGTATCGAAAGAAATCTTACATGGGGACCATTCCCCTTATGTAGCAAGTCCATAGATTTGGAACAACCCGAGGGGTTTGAGATTCATGATCGGGAATCTCATATATGCAGTTGGAAGAAAGACCTCTATGGCTTGAAGCAGAACACCCTGGGCTTGATATGAGAGGATTGATAGTTGTCTGATGAAGCTGAGATTCACTAGGAGTGAAGCCGATCCAAACCACTGCTTGAAGGTTGTGGATGATAAACCTATCATACCGACACCTTATGAGGACGACCTCTTCTTGGCTGGTGCAAACTCTCTCGTTTGCAAAAGTAAGAGGGAGTTGGATTCCAGATTTGGAATGGTAAACTGCAAGCCCGTGACTACCTCGATGGAGCTTAAATTTTAGAAGTTATGTGGTAGTAATGCCGTACCTGATTTGGGAAATGGCTCTGAGTTTCATAAACTCATACTAGCATTTATGTTCTTGGTGAACTCCCGTCCGAATATATGTTTTGCAGTTAGCATGTTGAGCTCAACTATGGTTGAGCCTCACTGGATTGGTGCCAAGAATCTTCTAAGATATCTTTGGGGCACAATCTCTCATGGATTGAGATACACTGTCGAAAATGTGAAGCTGCATGATTATTCGAATATTCGCTGGGCAGGCAGTGTGGAGGATCGCAAGAGCACTTTTGGGTGCTGGTTCTCTTTGGGTTCTACTACGATATCCTGGATGAGCAGGAAATAGAAGTCAGTTGCTTTGATCAACGCTGAGACCGAATACATAGCTGTGAGTATGACCTTGTGTGAAGTTGCCTGGTTGAGGAAGCTCTTCAGTGAGTTGTTTGGACACATGCTGGATACCACCGTGATCTTCTATGACAACCAGAGGGGGATTCGATTGTTGAGGAATCCTGTATTCTATGATCTCACCAAGCATATAGACATCAGGTACCACTTTATCTGGGATATGGTACATGGATGAGCAAGAAGGCTCCATCACATTGGGACTGATGTGCAGGTCACCGACATTTTGTCGAAGCCCCTGGGAAAGGTCAAATTTTTGACTTTTCGAGAACGACTAGGAGTCGTGGAGAGACTCTCTCCTAAGGGTCCTATATGATATGGACATTGAGCTCTGGGAGCTCTGGGGGGTTTGTGGGTAGATCGTGGAGCGATGAGCAACCATATGGTGAGTGGTTCAACCTTCCCCTAGTGGTTTGCTATGTAGGTAGGATGAGTGGTTCATCCTTCTCCTGTCGAGATCATAGGGTGAGTGGTTCAGTCTTCCCCTAGTGATTTGTCGTGTAAAGGGTGAGTAGTTCAATCTTTCCCTAGTGATTTGTTGTGTACAAAGTGAGTGGTTCAGCCTTCCCTTGGGATACCCCTTGCGACATGTAGGCAGGATGAGTGGTTCATCCTTCTCTTGCCAAGACATCCTACCCATGCTGTCTGGGACTCATGGGAAGTACCTCTCATCTGGCCAATGAGTAGGGAAATGAGGATAGGGACCATAGTAGTACTGATGGATGCATCGTGTTACTACCATACTCCCTATGCTAGGATGATATTGATCTGGGATCAAATGAAACTGACTTCGGGTCAGTATGAGCGGTTTGAGACACTCTTTTGATATTGATCTGGGATCAATGAAAGTAACTTCGGGTTAGTATGAGTGGTTTGAAACACTCTCTTTTGATATTGATCCATGATCAATGAAACTGACTTCAGGTCAGTAAAAGTTATATAACTCACTTTCTTTTGGAACTAATCTGGGATCAATAAGAGTGGTATGACACACTCTCTTCATATGGGACTGACTTCGGGTAAGTAGAGAATGGTATGAGACATTCTCGATCAATTCTTCTTCTTCATGGTTCAGCAGAGCAGTGCAGGGCACTAATGATAGAGATAGCATAGTCTGGCAGATGGATCAGCAGATGGAGTTCTCCCTAGTTGAGTGGGAGTGTTAAAATTGACAACTAGGGCCAAACTCCATGTGGGTCATCTTATTTATGGCGGCTGATATTTTTCTTGGATTCCTCTCATCAAGAGATGTAGGATTGATCTAAAGATCATCCAATTTCGATAAGTATTCATGGAGATATGAATTTATTTGTGTTATGAGACAATTCGTCAAGGTCGTCGAGCAACCAAATAATCCCCACTTGTGCTCAACGTTTTAGTATAAAAGGAGGTGGCTTTATAGTCATTCAGATACACTTCACTCTTGATTTCTCTCCACTTGTTTTGGGTTTTAGTGTCAAGAGAAATTTAAGAGGATGTAGCCCTAAACACAACTATGATGAGGATGCCCTAGCTAAACGCAACTATGGAGAGAAAGCCTAAACACAGTTATGATCCCCTAATCCTATACGCTGTTGTGGAAGGGTTTCTAATACTCTATGCTGTCATGGAGGACAGCCCATAGATGCAGCAAAGAGGAATTGAAGACAGCGTGGTAATGTCACTTAAAGACAACATGGAGAGCCTATATTAGAGGACGAGTTGCTGTGGGAGTGCGGATTAGTTTGAGGGCTGTTTGAGGGTGCAAACAGGCCCGAGATCGAGGCTATCTCATGGATCAAAGAGCTGGAGGTTAGGCCGAGTTGAGGAGGCTCCTCGCAGGCCTCTCTTGAAGGCTTTTCAAGAGCACCGAGATGCTGGAGTAAAGGTAGTTAGGGCACTTCTATTGAGCCGCAGAAGAGAGGCTACTACTGCGTGGGAAAAGAGGCTGTGTAGAGCCTTTTAGGAGCTATGTGTAGAGCCTTTTAGGATCTATGTGTAGGGCTGTTGCTTCAGCTAGGAGGCCGAGTATCTTCAAGAGCCTAATCAAGTTGTTTGCACAACAATCAAGGTAAGGAAAACTGGTTTTGGGGTGAGTTGTAGATGACGACTGAACTATGATAGGCAACAAGCCTAATCACCTCAGAACAAGGGCCACGTGGATAGATTTGGGGCAAATTTGTACCCAGAACAGTAGCACGGTTGAAGATAAGTCTCCCTTGCCTAAGCCGTAGATTGTAAGGGTTGTTTGATGTATCCGTTAGGGCTGTTGCAACAAACGTAATGCCCAAATCAGTTACGCTGTTCAAAAACATTGGCATTGCTATGTGCTAGGCCACAGGCCATAGCACCATAACAAGCAACCTTGGTGTCTTATGATGAATGTTGTAAGTAGACAACATTGTATATGACATCAATATGTATAGTGCCGCACTGCACATAGCAACATGATGAAAGGTATGTAACTTGATGATCTAAAGGGGCACAACATAGTATGATGCATATTGCAGCAGTATGAAAGATGCAGCACAGTGAGACATAGTGATGGTGCCGCATGGGGCAACTCATTGATGCTAGACATGGTATGATGGTGCAGCACAATGATAGGTGCCGCATGGCGATGGCGTCACCTTGGAGGATCAGTTGAAGCAACATGCCTTCATCTGAGTTCAGTTAAGTTACCTCATGTGTTATATTCTTAGAGATGATCTCTGCTCTTATTTAGATAAGTCAAAATGTTGACTTCTGATGTATATGTACTATCTCTCTTTGTGTTGAACTATTGAAGAACATATATGAAGAATTGATCAAGGGTTTCCCCACATTGGGGTTTGTCCCTGGCTAGCGCCACATCTTGTGTCCTCTTGTCTTGGCTTGTCTTCTACGATTTATGTTTATGTTCTATCTACATTGTACTATCATGCTAAATGTGATTGCTAATTTGGAATTGATATTGAGCTAATATGGGAAATTGAAGTAAATTTGCTATCAGCATAGAACATGCCTAAGATTAACAACATTCATAGCACACTTTGTCTCATATCTCGAAAAGACCCTGGGTACAAGGAGGGTCCTTTCAAGAGACGGGACCAATATGTAGATGATGCTATGTATGTGGACGAGGAGATACAACCAGATGGCCTTATTGAGCTACCTCCAGTTGCTATGGATGAGCAAGAACCTCAAGATGAGAGTGATTTCTATTTGGAGAGCATGCTAATTGAAGATCTAAGTGATGCTGATGACATGGGTTGAGGAAGCCATTGTTCATTATTAGGTATTTTTATTTAAGTATTTTAAAATTTCCTAGTTTTTGTTTGGAGATGCGTTAAGGCAAATTTTGAATGTAGTATGACAATGGACATATATCATGATTCTTATTAATATGTAAACTCCAATTTTCCCTTGATATCAAACTAGAAATTTTGAAATTTCATTGTGAATGTTGAATGTTCAATGATGTGCATGTTTAAATATTTAAAGTTTAAATCATAAATATTTTAGTTTTCTTGTTTAAAGTTGAAAAATATACAAATTCACATATATTATAATTTATAAAATATAATATTTATATATTATATATATAAATTATAATATACCCTCGACGAACCCACGCACCCTGTTTCAAAAAATGACGTACCTGTCCTCGTCCCTGTCCCCGTGCCCATCCCCGTGCCCATCCCCGTACCCGTCCCCGAACCCACGTTTCTTGGCAACATAGATAAAAATATTACTACAATACATTGTGTATTTACATTTAAATATTAAAGCACAAACACTTTAAGTTTTGTTGCTTCAATGGTATCAGAGCCATCCGATCCTCTGGATGTTATCCACTGCAGAATTTGCCATTAAGTTTAGGTCCTGAAATCATGGACTTAAGCAAATTTCATAAATCTAAACTGTTAAATGAAATTGGAGAAGCATTACAACAATACAACAAATAAAAAATTGTAGAATCAGTAAAGGCTTTTAGAACACCAAATTCAACATGTACAATGGAAAAGGACATTGATGTGAAAGAGACTAACAATAAAGAATGTTCTAACCAAGGAAGTAATGTTGAACATGTTTAATTAGGATCTCCTTATGGTGACTTTAATAAGGCTGATAATCAAAGTGGAGTTTCATCAGATATCTCAAAGGAGGAAAATCCTACTATGACCATGAAACCAAAGTATGAAACAAAGAAGAAGAGACACAATCCAATTGTTGCTGATGGTGTGGAAGCTGAGCAGGTTGCAGTGACTACAGGTCATGATGCCCCAGGTGATAGCCACCTACCAGAAGAGGCAGGTGCATTGGAGGTTGAGTCTGTTGAGATTAAGCGAGATGTGGAAATGGAAGAAGAGAAATTGGAAATAGAAGAGGAGGAAGAGGAGGAAGATCATTGGGATATAAAAATTTGGGATGAAAAGGATGTTGCCTTGTTTATTAAGAGTGCCGACATCCAAAACAACATTGTTCCTACTTCAACACTAACAACTATGAATGTGGCAAAGTTTGTACCTCCTATTAAACCTGCTCCACCAGTTAAAAAGGTCCAACAACCTCAACTTGAAAGTGAAGAGATTGATAGCGGATAAGAGGATGCAGGAAATAAGCAACGGTGAGAGGCAATAGCAAAACGAGAATCAAGGAAGGCAGAGGCACTGTCAAAAAGGAGTTCAGATGATTTACGCTCACCTATCTGTTGTATCCTTGGTCATGTTGATACTAGGAAGACAAAACTGCTCGATTTTATTCATTGGACAAATGTACAGGAAGGCAAGGCAGGAGCGATCACTCAGCAGATTGGAGAAACATACTTTCCCATGGAAAATATAAGGGAGAGAACCAAAGAGCTGAAGGCTGATACTAATTTAAGAGTGCTAGGATTACTTGTTATTGACACATCTGGGCATGAATCCTTCACAAATTTGAGATCACGTGGTTTTGGTTTATGTGATATTGCAATATTGGTTGTTGATATCATGCATGGTTTGGAATCCCAAATGATTGAGTAATTGAATCTTCTGAAAATGCGACACACACCATTTGTGGTTGCATTGAATAAGGTGGATAGATTATATGGTTGGAAGACTCGTCCAAAGGCTCCAATAAGGACCACCCTAAAGCAACAGTCAAAAGATGTTCAAATTCAAATTGACAGAGTCAGATTATTATAAAGCTTAAGGAGCAAGGACTGAATTCTGAGCTGCTTGCAGCGTTAACATCTCATTTAACAAACAACTTTCAAGCTTCTACTTTGTGTGATTCTTCATCACAATTGTGGAGGCCGCATCAACAACCACTACGTTGTTCAACTCCAGACCCCTTCGTCGTCCGCACTGTTGTTTACATATCACTTTGCCGCCGGTTTGTGTTGTCTGCCTGTGTTTCCCCGACCACACTCAACTGCACCAAGTCTTGTTACCCTGTATCTATTATTTTTCTGCTGTTGCTTACTCCCCCCTCCCCCCGACCGTCCACGCCAATGCATACATCGCTTTCGACCACATCATCCAACCATTCGCGGTCACTGATTCCCATCCGCCACACTTCACATTCCCGCTACATCCCAAACATATCTCAGTCGTTATCTGTCCGACCAATTCCATTTACTAGCTAATTGTGCTGATCCCCTGCTGTGTCGACCATTTTTTTCCCATGCCACAGTCGACGATATTCCTGTTGCACCGACCATTTTTTTTCCCTGCCGCAATTGACCATATTCTTGCCGTGTTCGACCATCGACCACTTGTTTTTGGTCTGCCTAAACGCTATCTCTGCAACCTCGTTTTGTTGTATTCATGTCCCTCCAACGTTGCGTCGACCGTTGCAGTGTTTTTCGAAACCATTGTGTGACTTCTGATTCCATCTGTCGGTTGACCCCTGATTCTTTGATTATCCATTATAAAGTTAATAATTATATTGTATAATTTATAATTATAAGATTTTATATTATAATTATAATTATAGTTATGTAATATAATTTATAATCCTAAGTTATATTAATTATTACTTTACAAAGTTTTAATTATATAATTAATTTAATTATTTAATTTAAGAAAAAAACAAAAAATGAAAGTGGAAATAAAAATAAAAAAAGAGAAGGAGAAATACATAAACCCTAGTTCCAAGATAGTATTACCAGCAAATTATACATGTACCAGTGACCATTTACACTTATCGAAAATGACGTGAGCAAAGCGAAAAAATTGTTAGCGATTAAGGTGAAGAAACTTGTCAGCGAGTAAGCTTTGAGGATAAAGCTCTTGAAGAGGAGAAATGTTATGAATATAATTTATATAAAAAATACAATAAATACAAATAAATATAAATAAATAATCATAGCAATGATTATTAAATAGTCATTAGTTAAATATAAAGACATGTCCAGTCATGAAAGGGCACTTGCCTAGGTATATAAAGGCCCTCATTGTAACCTTCATCATCCTTGTACATTTCATCTTATTAATAAATTATTACTACAGTACATTGTGTATTTACATTTAAAGCACAACAACTCTAAGTTTTGTCGCTTCAAGCATTGGCTATTGTGAAGGCCTATCACTGATGTATGACACCTTCCACACCTCCAAAAGTTGAAACACTGCACAAAGAAGCTAGGACATTGCCAAGATTGATGATGTACTCTAGAGGAACCAGGATGCTTCTAGGCTGGCCTTGCACCTTCTTGATGGGTGTTGCCTTGTTCCAGGACCTTGTTGAGGATGATAATGATTTATGATCCTTTTAGAGGGATAGTACACTCCTTGATGATGATATCGTGCCCTAGGTTTGAAAATTCAACCTTGCATGCCAAAGGGTGATGATGTGGGCTTATTGATGATGACATGTGGTTGAGGCATTGTGACTTGAGGATGCACCTTGTCATGTTGATGAGATGACTTGGAGTGAGGAGCACTCTTGGATGACCTCACTTCTAGTACATTTCTTGATTGAGATACTCACATTTGGAGGATGAGATCATGTTCAGAGAGCCTTTTCTCCCACACGTGTGGAGTAAAAGGAGGCACTTTCTTTTGTTTTATCATTTTGAGAGCTATCCTTTAGGTCGGCTTGTGACCTATTGAACTTTTGAACACTTAAAGCTACTTTATTTTTCTGCTTGTGTCTGCCAACCAATCTCTGTTTGCTCTGTTTTCTGTCTGATTTAAAGAGATTAAATTTCTCTCTACTGCTTGCTTTAGTTTGTTGGTGTTAGATTGTTTACATCTGCCTGATAATTTTATCTCCCCAAACTGTAATCTGAGTTTCTTTCATGTTGCCTTGGAATTATAATCGGTCTGCCATTTGTCAGGTTTAACTTGAACTGGTTGAGTGTTGGATATTTGTCCTTTGGCTGTGTTGAAGTTGAAGTGGAGATAATTGACATCATCTGAGTCATTACATTCATCTGCTCTTTTATATGAACCTTCACATCATGAATATTGTCTTGCATCTGTTGTGTCTTTTCTTTTATGGAATTTTATCAAATTCTTGTATGGACATGGTGCCTTGCTTCTGGTCTCCTTATTTTTGGCCCTTATGTTTCTTTGTATCGGCTTCTTGTATTGAATGCTTGATATTGTCTGGTATCGCATTTGTGCTTTGATGTCAAAATTTGAGGCATTACTTTGTTTCAAGCATAATAAATAATAATGGAAAGGAAGCAATAGCACTCACTAATGGAAACTCAGTTAAAGAAAAAAATTGATTCACCTTATGGTATGTTAAACGATGCTGCAATCAAGAGCTGTATTTTTAGGCAGCCGATTTCTTTTTACATGGAAGAGATGATGATTTTGCTTCATGGTAGTCTTTAAGTTTTGTCTTGGAACCTACTTGGAATACACAGAGATTAAGAATAGTGTCATTTATAATGTATTTTAAGCATGGATATGAGGTCACAGGTTCAAATCCAGAGGGGGTAGATCATGTACACCTTCGTAGACTTCAGTCAAATCGCTGTGTGGAGGGGTTTCCCTTGTTCCACAAACAAGGGGTTCTCATACACCAATTTAGTGTCTGGCTTGGCTGTGACCACAAAATTAGATTATAATTATTGTTTTTATTATTATGTGGCAGTTAATGTGGCATTCCTGTTGGGTAGAAGAGTCATCCATATCATGGATTCTCTGTTCATGGCTTTTCTGTTTTACATCCATTAAAGCGGTCCATTCAATGCAATAGTTACAACTTTTTGCCTAGAACTCTGGTTGACACCTATATTATACTGTTTTAGAGCTAAAAGAACATGATACGAAGTTTTAGGTTGTTTCAAGAGTCAGTTTAAACTATTTATTGACCTGCAAGCCTTGCAAAGTCTGGAGCATTTTGCTCTTTACTGTTAAACATTTTCCCATGGAATTTTTAGTTCTCGTTCAACTTTTTACACATTGTAGGATCATAAACTCTCCCCTGGTGAAATTTTAAGAAATGGCGCTATCACTGATTTATATTTGTCTGTCTTTGATTTTAATCATTATTTTGTTGTTTAATAGATTAACCTTGATGCATTGTTTAATGCAAAGCATGCATTGGTAATTTGGTAGTATATCTTATATTTCTCCATAAATATACTATTAGATGAAATTTTCCAGTACCTTTTGTTTTTGTTTTTGTCTTCTTTTGGTTCATTACAGATTAGTTATGAATGGATCAATAAGTATTTCTTTCAGTCAACCTGTGTATGTCAACTTTGTTTAAGGAACATAACTTCACATTTCTAAATTTTGATGTAGGTCCATGAGGGGGCAGTTGGGGATGTTTCATGGCATTTGAAGCACGAATACCTTTTTGGCTCTGTTGGAGATGATTGCCATTTGCTCATATGGGACATGCGTACCGCTGCACCTAACAAGCCTCAACAATCAGTTATAGCTCATCAGAGTGAGGTATAATACTAGCAGATCAAAAAAATGTGACTTTCTTTGCGGGATTGAGTATTTGAGCAATCCTAAGGAAATGTAATGTGTTTAAAACATTTTATCCATATTGAGGCATCGTCATGGTAATGTTTTGAATAATGATTGTTATGTTAATATGTACTTTCGGAAGCTTCTTTCGAATCTATCAAGTATGCCCCGCTTATCAAGAGGTTGGACATTGTTTACACAGTTTTGGTGTTTGATCAATTAGCCTAATTTAACAACCATGATAGCTTAACTTCTTATCAACAGCTCCCTTAAAAGAATGTGTTGACCACTTTTTTGAGCGATTGGATCTTTGTAGGGGTTATAACTGTTGAGAAATCTAGGATATAGCAATTAAGTGATTTCTCTTCTATTAGTAACTACTTGTGAGTGCTTTTTACTTCTTTAGATTAGGATCTTATTTTACATAGGTTATTAGTGTTCATCTTCATCCAACATCTACCAATGCATAAACCATAAAGAGACAAGAGACACAGAATATAGGCTATCAGCCAGGGCCAAAACTTCTCTCTTTGTAATATCCCTAAGGGAGAATTAACAGTAAATATGCAAAGCAAAATAGACAAACACACCATGAAATCAAAACAAACAAGCAAACCACGAAATTGGCATCCAAACTGCACTGTGTACTCATTTTATTAATGGAAAGAAGTTTACAACAAGGTGTTGGAATGTGTGCACCTGGGCTTGCACTAGTTAAGCTAGCAAAAGCCCAAAATGAACAATGAAACACCCTTCTACAATTTGCTGCTAATTTGACCCAAGTGTTGTGGTGTAAATGCCTAGAAAGGTGCTGCTGCTTGAAATGATATGCTATTAGAGCCCTATCTCCTGCTTAGAAAATTCTGGGAAATTAATCCCAACCTCTACTCAATAAACCCAGAAGAACCCACGAAGGGTTTGGCCAAAGCTTGACCCCAGAATTTCGACCCTCTTGGACTTTACTGGCTCTCCTGTTGGGTAAATCGACCCACCTGAAGATTCTGTTGCTGAATGCCCCAAAAATGTCTGCAAACCTTGTTACAAGGCTCCCCAAGCCTTCCCTCTGAATTTCCTCCACAAAAACCCCGATCTCCACAACTTCCCGGAGTGACTCTAGTTATCACTGCGCAGTCCCTGTGTTGCTGTAACTCTCCTTACTGCCGTAACTCGACTCATTGTTGCTAGTACGAATTGGAATGAAGTAGAACTCCCTCCTAGGGTTGGCACTCGAAGTCCACCGAAGCAAGGGTTGGGATTTTCGCTTGGAAACACCCGTTGTGCTGAACAACACATGCAGACTTGGCTCACTGCTCAAGCATGCTCTTGTCAAAAGACAAATTCTGAAAATGATAGATGATGAGCAAAAATGAGAGTCGCTCCTTCCTTTTGTCGATTTGCCTCCAAGGTTGCCTGTGTGGACCCACATCGAATTTCTTCACCAATTTCTCTCCAATGAGAGCGTACTCTCCATGTGAGCTGAAATTTCTTTGTGGTGGTCCCCACACTCCACCAAAGCCGCAATCTTTCCATCGAACTCTAATGTTGTGGTGCTTCTCATGCCAAAAATTGAATGTGGGTCCCCTAAGCCCACTTCTCCTAAGTGAACAATGTAATACACCAAAATTGAGCAAAACTTGATATTCACTTAGTGAAACACTAAGTAGGAATATCACAGTCCTCCCCGCCAAAGTGTGGTTTGTCCTCAAGCAACTGCAAAAAATGATGCTGTAGTATTTGTTTCCCCTCCCAAGTGGCATCCTCATTTAGTAGATTCCTCCATCGAATAAAAAACTCCCTGATGACCCTGTTATGCAAATGCCTCTCCTTGGTGTCCAAAATAGCCTCCGGTTCCAACACTAAATGCCCCTCATCGTCCATAGGAGGTAACTCCATAGCAGCTGTAACTTGCTGTCACACTGCCTTCTTTATGCAAGACACGTGAAAAATGTTGTGCACCCGGCTCCCCGGAGTAGCTCTAGCTGATATGCTACCTCCCCCACCCTCCGAGTGACACGATAAGGCCCATAGAAACAGGGCTTGAGCTTCTCAACCCCCTTATGCTTGAGCGTAGATTGCCCATACGCCTGGAGCCTCAAAAATACCAAGTCCCCAACTTCAAACTACCTCTCAACTCTGCCCTTGTCTACATAAAGCTTTTGCTAATTTTGGGCCATTTGCAAGTTGTCCTTTAGAGCCCTCAAGATATCTTGGCTCTCTTGTATCTTGTCCTTGGCCCTTGGGGTCTTGCTGTCTCCAAACATAATGTCAGCGAAAGATAACGTATCATAACCATACAAAGCTCGAAATGGTGACATACCTATAAACATGTGATGCGTAGTGTTGTAGCAGTATTCACCGTATCCACGCTCTCTGCTGCCCTATCACATAGTTACGCAAGTAGCCCTCCAACCACTTGTTAACTATCTTCGTTTGTCCGTCTGTCTGAGGGTGGTAATTGGTACTCAGGGTGAGCTCAATACCCACCAACTAGAATCTGAAAATTCCTTATCCTCAAGGAACCCCTACTGTAGCAAAATTGAATTTACTTCTCCTACTTGATTTTAATATACATTATCAAGTTATTTTATGAATACTGAAGTAAATTACTTCTGCAGCATACACTACTTTAAATATGATTACATGAAACAGAAAACTGAGCAAAGAACAAGATACACAGGACACCGTTATTTTTGGACAAAATAGTCCCCAAAAAAACCCAATGCGGGAAAGCTGGTGCAACAACTTTGAGGGTTTTCTATTATTAAGTAGTAATTCTGAATACAATGCTGGACGCCCTCCCGACAATCTAGTGATAGAGAAAATATAATGGCGGAAAACTGAGTGAGATTACTTCACTTCACCCTGTAGATTCTAATCCGACAGCAGAATTGGCTAACCTCGGCTATCTCTGCGTTGGCCCTGCGTTAGCCTTACAGGCTCTGCGTCAGCCTTGTGCTGTGTCTTCTACCTCTTGCAGCTTCTGCGTCAACCTCTCATCGCTGTTCCGACAGCTCCCCGACAGTTTCAGATGTTTGCGTGGAGGGCAAATTTTTCTCTACATTGGCCCTTCTGGCTTTGAGTCTGGCTTGCGTGGGCCCAGATTGGCCCAAAGTCAATCCTTCTAGCTGCTACACTGCCTCCACTAGTGGCTCTCTGCTTCTCTGCCCAGTGTTCCCGAACAATCCCTGCCCCTCTGCTGCAGAATGATCACTTAGTTCGAATTCTCAGCTTCCTAGCCCCAAAAATCGAACTCCAGATCATATTGTTCTCTTCGTGTGTGTTTCTAAATGAATCCCAAGCCTCCTTATACTTTTCTCGTTGAGACTTCAACGGTCGAGATTAAGTCTCTAATCAACAGCCAAGATTAAAACTTGACTTGATCTATTTTCTAGAACATTTTCACCCATATTTTGATTAATACCCATTAATACTTTAATTTTCCTAAGTTTAGACTTAGGAACCCCATTAAAAATATTAATTATTTTAATAAAATACAATACGGGTGGAATTTCAGCAAACAATTTCTGGGTTCTTTAGAACTCATGTGCCTTAGCCTCTTTACCAATTTTCATGGCTAGAGCACATTCGATACTACCAAAAACTAATACTCCCTCTTAGTGAGGAATGTGCTCTAGCAACACTGTTCAACTGCATGTTGCTCTGTCTTTGAAGCATCTCCTTTCTGCATTGTTGTTGTAACCAACACTATGCTGCTGCTGTTATTATACTGTTGCCCATGACATTGCCACTGCCACTGCTGCATCTGTACTACAACTCTCTCTGCATCTATTGCTAACACTGCCACTGCTAGCTCTGCATTGCGTCATTTTCTAATTGTCACTGCTCAACAACGGAAAAGCATCCAAAATTTATGAACTAACTGTGTTTAGCATAATACCATGAATGTTGGAATCTGACTGCTACTAGTCTCTAACCCTCTGAATCTTCTGCGCTGCTGTTTACTTCTGCACCATTGCCGACCTTGCTCTGCACTGATTAGTCTTTGGTCTCAGGCTACTGCATCATCTGACACTAAGTCCATCTAGATACTGCTGAATCTCGGGCTCCCATAGGATGGAATTGATCCAAGAGGTGGGCTTCTCAAGGATCTTACCCATATGTAGTCCTCTCGACTATAATTCATTATCGCCCCATTTCCCTTCTGGAGATGCGTGGGCACTCATGGCAAACTCATCTTCGTCAATTTTTGCTGGAGCAACCTTAGGATCATGTTTCTCATCCTTATCCTTTTGCTTCAAAGGACACTGGGGATGCAAAGTGGAACCATCTCGCCACATTTGAAACATTTCACCTTCGAAATGTCCTCCTTGTGAAAATTCCTAGACTTGAAAAAACCCCTATTACAACAAATTTGAATCTACTTAACCTACTTGATTTTTAGATTGCATTCATCAAGTTATTCTTTTGAATACTGAAGAAAATTACTTTTGCAACCTACACTAATCAAATATTTGATCTCATGAAACAAAAAACAGAGCAAAGAACAAGATGCATAGGACACACTTATTTTTGGACACAATAATCCCTGGAAAAACCCAATGCGGGAAAACTGGTGCAACAGTTTAGAGAGTTTATTGTTATTCAGGAGAAATATCTGAATACAAATCTAGGATGCTCATCTAACAATCCTTTAGAGAGAAAAATATTGGCGGAAAATCCGAGTGAGTTTTACCTCACGTCACCCAGCAGAATTCTAGCTGATTTGGCACAAGACTGGCTAACCTTGGCTATTTCTGCACTGGCCCTGCATAGGCTTTGCGTCAGCTTCTCTGTCCTCTGCGTCAGCTCTCCCGGTTGTTTCGACAGTTGCGGCTGTTCTTGACAGTTCTGGATTCTGCATGACAGGCAACTTTTCTTCTCTGCGCAGGCCTTTCTGGCCCAGCGTTAGGACTGCGTGGGCCTAGACTAGCCCAACGTTACTCTTTCCCCGCTATTGCGCTGCCTCTCTGCAAGGTTCTCTTCGCCTCTTTGTTAGTATTCTTGGGAAAGTCCTCCCGGATTCTCACTACCCCTCTCTGCTGAATGATCACCTAGTTTGAATTTCTTAGCTTCGTAGCCCCAAAAATCGAACTCTAGATCAATTCTCTCTCACTATGTGTGTATCCAAATGAACCCCCAACCTCCATTTTATAATTTTCCTATCGAGTTTTCAACGACCGAAATTAAGTCTCTAATCAACGGCTAAGATTAAAACATGACTTGATTTGCCTTCTAGATCATTCTTACCCATATTTTGATTAATACCCATTAATATTTTAATTTTCCGAAGTTTAGACTTAGGAACCCTATTAAAAATGTGAATTATTTTAGTAAAATACAATCCAGGTGGAATTTCACCAAACGTTTATGGGTTCTTTAGAATTCACGTTCCTTAGCCTCTCCACCAATTTTCAAGGCTAGAGCACTTTTGATGCTACCAAAAACTAACACTTCCTCTTAGTGAGGAAAGTGTTCTAGCAACAATGTCCACCTGCATGTTGCTATGTTCTGAGGCACCTCCTTTCTACACTGTTGCTGCAACCAACACTGTGCTGCTGCTACTACTATACTGCTACCCATGACACTGCCACTACCACTGCTGCATTTGTACTACAACTCCATCTCAAATGCTGCATTTGCTATGTTGCTAACACTGCCACTGCTAACACAACATCTGTACTGCAACTTAGTTGCTGAGAGTAACAACTGAAAAGCATCCAAAATTAGCTGAACTTAACTGTGTTCAACATAATACAATGAATGTTGGAATCTGACTGCTGTTGATTTTGACTCTTTGAATCTTTTGCGCTGCTGCTGACTCTTGCACTGTGCCAACTGCACTACTGCCAACCTTGCTCTGCGTTGATCATTCTTTTGTCCCCAACTACTCCATCTATCCTCCAAACACTGTTTTCCATCATCTAACACTAAGTCCATCTCACTACTGCTG
Source organism: Pinus taeda (assembly GCA_000404065.3). Lineage (NCBI taxonomy): Eukaryota > Viridiplantae > Streptophyta > Pinopsida > Pinales > Pinaceae > Pinus > Pinus taeda. Next base: position 17,378 of record APFE031119758.1, on the reverse strand, counting down.
GATCTTAGGCTCCCGTAGCAAGCAATTGATCCAAGAGGGGGACTCCTCATGGATCCTGCCCACATGTAGTCCTCTCGACTACAACTCAATATCGCCCCATCTCCCTCCTGGAGATGTGTGGGCACTCATGGCAAACTCATCCTCATCAATCTTTGTTGAAGCAACCTTGGTATCATGTTTCTCATCTGTGTCCTTTTCCTTTAAAGGACATTGGGATGCATAGTGGACCAACTCGCCACAACTGAAACATTTCACCTTCGAAATGTCCTTTCATTTTGGCTTCTGTTGTCCCTTCGATGCCAGAACTGCGTTTTCCTCCTCCTCCTTCGTCTTTGAGCCACTCACACTGCTGCCACTGAGGTTGACCTCCATTAGGTCCCTCCTTAACTCCTCCTGTTGAAGAGCCACCCACATATCCTCCCATGAAGGTAGCTTTTCTCTGCCCAATATGCTTTGGACGAAAACTTGCCATTCATTCAAAATTCCATTCAGGGCTATCCTCACCATTGCGGTTGGCTGAGGAGTGGACCCCACTTCAGCAAGCTGGTCTCTAGTGTCTTGAAGACGCTGAAGATAGAGGTTCACCCCTTCTCCTTTTTGCGTCAAAGTCCGCTGCAACTTTTGCTCTAAATACATCTTCCACTGTTTTGAAGAGCCTTTATACAGAGAAGACAAGGCTTCTCACATCTCTCGGGCTGTATCCTTGCCCTGCAATTATGAGACCACGTGATCTCGAACTACATCGAGAATGAGCCTCTTTGCCATCCCCTGCTCGGCTTTGTATTTATTCTTTTGATCGTTGTCAGCAGCAACAACTACAACACTTTTGACGTAGGCCTTGACATCATATTCCTCCATAACAACTAAGATTTTGGTCTTCCATAGGACATAGTTGGAGGCTTCATCCAACCTGTTCTTATCTTTGAGCCCATGCGATGCCATCTCACCTAGTCTATCGAACCGACTCCTCTAGTCACTGCTTAACACTCCTCAGTTGCTCAGCAAGTGAGAAATTCGAACTTTCTGGCAGAAAGTTCTCCGAGGAGAAAATTCCCCTTCTACGTGTCTTTATTCTTTTCTAGTAGATTTTTGCCTCGGCAGAAACTGCGCCCTTCAAGCATTGCGTTGAGGCTTTGTGTCACTCCCTCTGCTTTTGCAAACTCATGAACTGGAAATCGTACCTCTTTGTTGTCTCACTCAGAAAGAGATTTCCTCAGATCTCCTTCCCCGCAAGAACTGCCCCATCCCTTCAAGGGTATTCGAATTGCTGCCACGTGCAACTTTTGGCCTCATTGCTTAGCATTGGGTCTACTCTACCTGTTTCAAAATCAATGCTCTGATACCATGTGAAAATTCCTAGACTCGAAGGAACTCCCACTGCAACAAATTTGAATCTACTTCACCTACTTGATTTTTAGATTACATTAATCAAGTTATTCTTCTGAATATTGAAGCAAATTACTTCTGTAGCCTACACTAATTAAATATTTGATCTCATGAAATAGAAAACAGAGCAAAGAACAAGATACATAGGACACACTTATTTTTTGGATACAATAGTCCCCCGAAAAACCCAATGCGGGAAAATCGGTGCAGCAGTTCTGAGGGTTTATTATTATTCAGGAGAAATATCTGAATACAAATCTAGGATGCTCATCTAGCAATCCTTTAGAGAGAAAAATACTAGTGGAAAATTTGAGTGAGTTTTACTTCACTTCCCCGAGTAAAATTTTGGCTGATCCAACACAAGACTCGCTGTTGACCACAACGTGTCCACTGTCAACTACCCATAGCTGTACACCCCCTTTTTTTGCAAAAGGGGTAGCGCTTGATCGTCTTGTCCATGCCATTCGACTATCATCATCAGCCCCATCATGTTATGTTGTAAACCCAGTCGACATATGTATAAATTGTAAATAATCTCAGCAGATCTGTGTCATGTATGTAAATTGCCTAAGCAAACCTAATTTTCTAGTGATAATCTATGTTCCGGAAGGTTTTTTTGTCTCACCGATCCATGATCGGCAGAGTTTTCCTTCAGCCTAACCCCAAAGCCGGAATGGATTTTGCCATTAGAATCATAGGGGAATCCTAGTGTGTTAGGTCAAGTCTTTGTAAAAGTAATTTGGAAATAATCCTAACTATTTGGTTAGGTTATTACAAATTGCTTGATCTGCTAGATTATATTTGTGTCGCAGAACTGGGTGGTCTATGAGGGTCTATGTCAAATGGGTTT
>APFE031119755.1:6888-17592 GCA_000404065.3 Pinus taeda | reverse complement strand
CAAAGGGGGAGAGTGACTTGGTGTGGTGGTTGCCATCAAGTCTAAAGGGGGAGATTGTTCACATTATGATATAGGTGTTTTCCTTGATGGCAACTCACTCAGAGGTATGATACAGGTGTTGTCCTTGATGACAACTCACTCAGATGATAGATCATAGTGCAACAGGTCAAGGGAAATGTATACGCAGGTTAACCTTGATGTAAGTGCGTATACACGCTAGTTATCAAAACAAAAGGTGCGTATACGTACACACGCAACTTCAGAGAAGGAAAGGCGTGTACATGTTGGAAAACTAAGTTTTGGTCTATGGCATTTGGTCCATGGTATTTTGGTATTGGTCCATGGTATTTGGTCTGAAGTGTTGACCCCAGGTATTGGGTCCAAGGTATTGGTCCTACATGGTTTTGGACCATGGTATTAAGAGAGGCCTAAACCTATATAAGGAGAAGATCATTAGGCCAAAGGGGAAAGTGAGCAAGTGATGAATATTTGATGAAGTGTGAGATCTAGTATGCAGGTTATGGGTTTGTGATGCTTTGCTTGATTTGAACCAAGGATGCACCCATGTGGATGATGATGAATGATGGATCGAAATATTAAGGCTTGGAATGTTTTATCATTATATGGTTTGATCATGGATAGAATAGATCTGAATTGTTGACGCATGTTTATTCTGTAAATGTTGTGTTCTAGGTATAATTGATGTCTAGAATAGCTGCAAAGTTATAAGTTAGAATTTGCAGATCTGTACGTAGGTTCGCTTTGGTAAAAGCGCGTATACATGCAGGTTGGGTTCATCAGAGTAGTGTATATAGTATGAAGTATGATATTGAAGTTGTAGTTGGATCTAGTTGTTATTGCAAAGTTCTATTGTCTGTTTTGTGTTCTGGTGACTGTGTTGTTGATAGAGTTTTCAGTGTTTCAGTATTGGGTGATTCAGAGATCAATGATGCAAGTGTAGTTGATGGATGTATTGCAGTGGTGATTGATTTTGTGCTTCAATGTTGTTGATGGGTCCAATATGAAAATTGGATGAAACGTGGCCTTCAGATTATGGTGTTGTGCTTCAGGAGTATCCAGTATGAAAATTAATGAAACGTGGTCCCCGGAGGAAGAAAGAAGATCGTAACCTTCGGTAGGTCAGTGCCTACGTATTGGTAAGCATATCAGCTAGTACAAAAGCTAGGGGGTTGGAGCTCCCTTCCAGTAGAAACTGGAGAATGAGAGTAGGTTGTAGCCTTTTGTAGGTAGAAGCCTGCGTACTGGTATAATACTGCACCAGTACATAAATATTGTAAAAAGAAGTTTCTTATTAAAAGAAGATAGAGACAAACTGCAGTAGGTGGTTTTCACCCACATTGGGTTTCCACTTTATTTCTTGGTGTTCATGTGTGCTTCTTATGTGTGATGATCTGTTTTGTTTTACCGCAACTGTTTACTGTTAATGAAGTTCTGCACTGATTGAAGATCAACATATAATGGATTAATTGAATCATAAGTTTACTGGATATACACTAGTTGCATTAGATGCAGATGCGTGTACACGCGGGTTCCCTTAACTAAAGTAGCGTATATATATATCTAAGTATGGAAATGAAAAAGCGATTTATTTAATAATATTGATTCACCCCCCACCCCCCCCCTCTCAGTATTATTTCCAACAACCATGGCCAGGAAACTATCTATAAATTGTGGGTCTAGGCCCACAGAACCTTCCTTCGACATTTTCTTCTGAGGATAGACTCTTCCAATTTCAGGATTAGTTTCGACCAACTCTCCTTCTCCTAATTTGAGCTTTGATCTAGTTAGCATTCAATAGCTAAATCCAGCACAAGCTTGTCTAACCTTAACAACCTATAGATTTGATACCACTTGATTTGAAATCACCCCTAGGTGACCTCAGGAAGTTAATGAAGGTATTACAGACTCATGTGCTGGTGTGTGTGTCTATGCTATCTTAGGCAATGGATCGATAAGATTACGAAATACACAGACACTTGAAACAATAAGAGATCACAGGAGGAAAAACATAAACACAACAAAATTTAATAAGGAGTTCACCCAATCCTCTTGGACTACAGCTCCTAGTCTAGCCTTTAGTGGTGGCCTTTTTATTATGTCTTTAAAACAAAGTTTTACAATAAGGAGCTCAATCTGAGTCTCACTTGACAGAGGATGATTAGTAGGATGGCACTTGGAATTCCCAAGTCCTTACAGTTCACAGACTCCCCTTACCGAATTTCAATCTCAATTGGTCTCTGTCTACTTGATGCTGCCATTACTCTGATGGTTAGCTCAGCTTCTCTGTTCTCTGCAACTTTGCCTCTCTTTTTTTTGTCTCTCGGCCTTCAACTTCTTCACTACTTTCCCCTCCCCTGTCCCTGTCAGCTCATGGCTTTAAAGCCAATTCATTCCTCCGACCGTTCGTTTCTGCTTCCCGGCTCTCTAGATCGCCTGCCTTTGTCCACTAGGTCTCCTCTGCCCTACGTCAAAATCGTTGTGTAACGCTTCGCAGAGAGGTGGCCACCTACCTCTTTGCGAACTGAGTGTCAGTTCTTCCTGAACGATCATTTTTTCTGTTATTTCCTAGATGCCTGCTAAACGGATCCTTCTGTCGACTCATCGGTCGAATCAGACTTCAAATCTTATGTGCCGCAGTTTATTTCTCCCTCGAGTTTGGACATCCATCAGGTTGAACCTCCACTATTGATCTGGAGCCCCTAGATCTTATGGTCTTCGCTCATATCGCACGGTTGAGTTGCTCAATCGTTACTCTGTGATGTAAGCAATTTTTCTCTCTCATCCGTTGGACACGCATCACTTGGTGTATGGAATCGCTTGGTCCTTGGCCAAACCCACTTATCACTCAAAATCCCTTTGATATTCTGCCAGTTTTGAGCGCGGGACTTGCCTTGTCAGTTTTAGTGCTTTCCCATGGTTTTCCGATTTCCCTTATGACCGAGCGCTTGGGGATTTTCCTCTTCGAGGGGTTTTGCCCAGCGATACGAGATTAGCACTTTGCACTAATCGTGTATTAGAAACAGCCTCCATTCTAGATCTAAGTTTCCCAATTGCCATTTTTGCGCCATGCGCAGCCTCTAAGAGCCAACGGTCAATGCGCTTTGACTGAAGGTCCTCGTTGTTCCATGCTCGCTGCAAATTGCCATTATTCAGAGGTTATTTCTGATAGCTATAAGATTTCTTGAAGTCTATCATTTATTCTTAACAATCATGGAATTGTTTGAGGATCCAATTCGGATCACCAGCCTAACCACTAAACCATGACACGTGACTTATTCCACGAAGATTGTCTGATTAAGCTAACTGTTAGCATTAAAATGTGAATTTAGTGCTAATCCGACTTATCTGCTAGAAAATCACGCTTAGCATTAATTAACCCACAGTTTATTTTGGTGGAATGTTTATCGGATCCCTCCAAATTCAACGGAAACTCCAAGTTTAGTGGAGTTAATTGGAGTTCCTTGAGTTTGAGAGGAGGTTTTCTAGGAGAAAGCAGTTTTGGTCATAACAAGACAAATTTGACCAAATTGAGATCAAGAAATGGTGTTCCTAGCTGATTTGAGCATTCTGAAAACATTGAAGTAGGTTTCAGGAGTAATAGAGCTTTTTAAACATAATTTTTACCATCATTGAGCTAATACAGAGGCCCAAGCCATGGAAGCTGGACCAAGGAGATGTAGACTAGGAGGGGTGAACTAGTTCATCAAAACACCATGTTAAGTGTTCTTTTGAATGATTTATTGTATGTTTGATTGTTTTTGTTTGGAACTTGTGTTTCATGTTATTTATCTCATGAACTTAACATAAAACTTGTTAAATTTACCTGTTTACATTCACAAACGCCATAAGAAAAATTATGCACATGAAGCAATGGACAAGAATTTGTTAATAAATTTGAAGTTGAAATTAGCACAACAAAACTAACATTCAACAACAGATCAAGTTGGTATCAGAGCAAAGGTTATTTGATTGATTGCTTGAGTTTGTGAAAGTAGGGTTTTAATGGTTGCAAATTATTTATGCTTACAAGGTTAAAGTTGCAGAGAGGAGAAAGGAAACTATTGGTAATAACTCCTGAGGTAATGCCCAGAAGAAGGAGAGCCACAAGGCCACAATCTCCACCCAAAGTTCCAATTCCAACTGCACTTGAAGCGCCTAAATTTTTACCTTCAATTGAGATTGAGGAGGTACAAGCAGAACGAAAAACTGATCTTGAATCCAAAACCATCATGTTTGGAGCAAGAGAGACTGAAGGTCTTTCAGAAGAGAAATCATTCAAGAAATCTTTCTATGACTTAACTGACATGGTTAGAGTCCTCTATGAAGAGAGGAATACTAGAATGGCTGGAGAGAGTTCTAAGCCTCCACATGGAGAGGGAAGCTCAGGAGATAAAAAAGATGAAAAGAAGGATTCAAAAGGTAATGGAGGAAATCCTCCTCCATCTCCACCATCTTCATCTTCCTCATCATCTTCATCATCTTCAACATCTCAAATAGCAACATCTTCCACTTCCACCACAAAAACTGTTCATACTCATTGAAAAACCAAAAAGGAAAAATCTCCCTTACTCAAATTGGACATTAAGTTTGAACTTCCCATGTACAATGGTGAGGTGAATGTAGAAAAGTTAGAGAATTGGGTTCGACAATTGGAGATTTACTACAGAATTCATAACCTTCAAGGAGATGACATAAAGATATAGTTAACTTCATTGAGGCTAGAAGGAGCAACATAAGTATGGTGGGAAGCAAAGACTCAAGAGGAAATACAAATTCATGGTAAGATATCCATTTCTTGGGTTGAATTTGTTTATGAAATTAAATGATATTTTTATCCTTTAGCCTATATGAAAAAAGCCATTATGAGTTGGCAGAATTTTGGGCAATTTAAAGGCCAAACAGTTCAAGACTATACCCAGGAGTTTAGGAAGAGGGCTTTGTTGTCAGGAGTAAACTTGAATTCCTGAGATACACTGTTGAAATATATTGGGGGTTTACATTCCTACTTAAAACATACTATCCTTATGTTCAATCCAAGCAATTTGGATGAGGTATGTGTGTAAGCCACACACCTTGAAGCAAGGGGAAAGAACATTCATGAAGAAGGTAGTAAGAAGAAGCCATTCAAGGGTAAGGAGAAAGACAAGGGAGAAAATGGAAGGGAAAGAAGAATGCAAGAGTGAAGAAAGAAGGGAAGAGAAATATATGCCAACATTGTTCCAAAGCTGGGCATGATGAAACCCATTGTTGGAAATTACATCCCGAACTAAGGCCTAAGAAACCAAACAATAAGGGAAAACAAAAGACGACTGATACCACACAACATAATCTTGGATTAGATTCTGGTGATGAGACCAAGATTTCAGCCATGGTCACAAAATGAAAAGAAGCTGTTGCAAGCACTAGTTCCTCACATAGTCATAACAACACTCCAAATGAATAATAAAAAATAGAGTTGTTCCATGTAAGGGTAATTTCAAATCATACAAATATTGATGCATTATTTGATCGTGGGTCACAATGAAACTTAATTTTAGAAGAATTGGTAAAAAATATTAACCTTGAAACTGTACCTCATCATAAGCCATATCTGTTGGGTTGGATAGTCAATAATGCAATTTTACAGATTACAATGAAGTTCTTATTCAAGTTTGCCATTACTGAAAAGTTCATTGATGAAGATGAGTTAGATGTAATCTCACTTGACATATCAGGAATCATTTTGGGTATTCCATATTTGTATGATAGGAAGGCATTATTTTATCACCATGAAAACATAAACTTATTGCTCAAGAATGGAGTGGAGTACATTGTGAAAGCCCATCACAAAAAGTTTAACATTTATTTGGTTAATGCAGGGTAAATGAAGAGATTGGTAAATGCAAGTAAAAATTTTGTGCTTCTCATGATCAAGAAAAATAATGATATTGATTATGAATCTTTTGAAGTTTGTGATGACAAATTAAAATATGATTTGTTTGATGTGGTACAAAAGCATAGTGAGATGTTTCAGGAACCAAAGGGGTTACCTCCCAAGCGGGGAATTCAGCATGAGATATAGCTACAAGGAGATGTTCCAGTTCCAAAATTATCCAGGAGGATCTCGTCAGATTAGTTGCAAAAGTCATCGTTAGTGTTCAATGTCATCGTCAACATTCAGTGTCATCGTCAGTGTTTCATGTCGTTGTCAGCATTTAGTTTAGTTTCGATAGTATTGTTTGTGGTTCAGGTTATCCAGGTGATGTTTATGGTTTTTCATGGTGTTCAGGATGATTAAGGTGATGTTAATGGTTTTCATGGTAATGTGTTTGTATTTGGTTGTCGACAAGTGTTCATCGATAGTTCTACTAGTGTTGATCATCGATGAAGGTTTTTGCCATCCATGTACAAGGTTAGTTTGTCGTCATGAGACAAATGTTGCTTTGTGACATTTGGGGGCAAATGACTTTTTTCTCTATTTTGTTGTAAAGTCCTAACCCAAACATAATCATAAAACCCTAACCTAAGTCCTAAACCCTAACCTAATTTATTACTTTTATGCATTAGAAATGTATTAAAACTGCATTTCAATACATTAAAGCCTAATTCTATACCTAATGAACCATACAACCTAAGTCTAAACCTATCGAACTTCAATACAATACAAAAATATGTAACAAAAATACAAATCCTAAGCTAAATGACTCTCAGGCTATGAAACATATTATAAAACATTATAAAACAATGCAAATACATATACATAGGCCCTAACTGCCACCCCTAACTATAGCGGACCCGCAAAGGGTCGAGTGCATGTGAACAAGGCCCGGAGTTAACTGTCAGCTTGGAGTTCACCATCAAAGTTTACACAGTCCCTAGAATGCGCTGGAGACTGCAGTTATAAGCCATGATATGTGACCAGAACGACTAGCAGTCACGATGACGGAAATTGGTTACAGTTAACTGTAGCAGAAACTGCAGGGGTATGTAACATGTGAACAGGTTTCAGTTATGTCAACCTGAACTGCCAAAGATTTGATAGAGGAACCATTGAAGGTGGAAGCTTGTGGTTAGACTGTAGATGGTCACCCGTAATCGTCAACCTCCTTCACTCGGTCAGCAAGCCACCAACAAATTGGTTTTTGTCATATGGTTCAAAAATTGGTTTTTGTCATGGTTTATTCTAAATTTAATATAAACACCATGCCAACCTATCCTATGTGTCATTGTACAACTAGATCGAGGCTACAAACCCATCCAGAATGCAACCAGTTCAAATCGAATTCAGCCAAAGGAGATTTGAATGTACCTGTAGGCCTATAAGAGGCGGTTTTTGTTCGTTGAAGTGGATGTTGGTGGTTTTTGGTTTTTGTATGCAGATTCTAGAGGTCATAGGCAATTTTGTTTTTAGTGTAACAGGAGCATCCAGAGTTGGAATTGGGAATCGTGATAAGTGTTGGAAAGCTAATTCAAAGAGATTCCTTTTGATAGTAATCAGAAGTGCCTGCATGCACATTCAGTCAGGTCTATTCTTTGTGTAATCGAACTCGTTAGTTTCAATCCTAATATAGCGGTCACCCATCTTGAAAGCGGACCCAGAGACGTAGTCCATCAAGGACGAACTCCGTAATCAGCTTTGTTATCTAGTATCACTATGTTTTTACTATTTTCACTTTTTTTATGCATCTTACTTATGTTTAATTAGTTGTCGTAAAGTCCTTCTTAATTAGTTTCCTCAATTTCCTCACTTTCAGCTAACATTAAATTCATTAATGGCTAATCATTTCTACATTGGTTTTAATAAATGATCATTCAGATCATATAATTTGGTATTAGAGCAAGTTGCATTTGTAGAATTTTCCATTGAATGTTAGCTAGGTCAAAGTCACAACGAGGAGAAGGAATCCTTGAGCAGATCGATCCAGAGATTGGAAAGCGACGACTCGTTCACAAGTTGACCATGACAGGATCTGATGCAGGTGAAAACACTGAAACTAAGATGAGTGATGAACAGTTTCAGCAAGCATTCTTGACTATGCAGCATATATCGGGAGAACTATACGAAAATAAGAAGGCGAGAGATGCAGCTTCTTCTTGAAAGAAATCGAAGAAGGACAAAGGTAAAGGCAAGGGCGATAAACCACCTTCACCTCCATCATCTCCAACATCATCTTCTTCTTCCAGTGCAGAATCTGAAATAGAAAAGAAACCTAAGAAAACATCTCTTTTGAAACTCGATGTGAAATTTGAGTTTCCTATTTATGATGGTGAAATGAATCTTGAAAAGTTAGATAACTCGATTAAGTAGTTACAAGTGTATTGTCATATTCAGAACATTTCTAACAATGAAATGAAAATTCAGTTAGCTACATTTAGAATGGGGGGAACAACTTTAATCTGGTGGGAAAGTAAAAATCAAATAGATGTAAAGTGAAAAGGAAAAGTCATCTCGTCATGGTCTAAGTTTTTAAAAGATCTTAGGAAACAATTCTATCCTTTAGGATACATGCAGCAAGTTGCTATTGATTGGCATCATCTGAGGCAAGGTAAAGGGCAGAGTGTTCAGGATTTTACTCAGGAATTCAGAAAGAAAGCATTGGCGCTTGGTATTTCATTAGATACATGTGAAACTTTGCTAAAATACATTGACAATTTACATTCATATTTGCAGCATACATTATTGATGTTTAATCTTGATGATTTTGATGAAGTGTGTGTTCAGGCCATACATATTGAATCAGGTGGAAGACCATTCAAGTTTTCATCGCAGTCATCCAAAGAGTTGGAAATCAAATATTCCAATGACAGTAAAGGGAGGAACAATTCGAAGAGAAAGAAATTAGTGATAGCTTAGAAGGAAAGACCTACTTGTTCTCATTGACAGAGAATCGGTCATGATGAATTGAAGTGTTGAAAACTTCATCCAGAACTTAAGCCCAAAGAGTTCCTTAAGGAGAAGGATGAAAATAAGGCAATTGTAGTAGTCCAATAAGATCTAGGTTCAAATTCATGTGATGAAAGGAGGATAACTGCTATGGTTACGACAGGTAAAACTTTTGACACTAGTTCAAGTTTGAAAACTATTGCATCTTCATCAAACATAAATCCTTGAAATGAGGATAAAAGAGTTGAATTGTTTAACATAAGGATAAATTCTAAGCATACAAAGATAGAATCATCCAAGACCTTACCCATTAGGATGGCTAAATAAATCAACTCAAATAAAAGTCATGAAACAATGTTAATTAAGATTTTCCATTACAACTAATTACATTGATGAAGTGGAATTAGATGTGGTTCCAGTAGACATATGTGGAGTTGTCTTAGGAAGTCCTTATCTTTATGATTGTGATGCAGTATTTTATAGGAGAGAACATAAATGTCACCTTAACAAAGATGGGGTTGAATTTATTGTTAGGGAACATCAAAACAAAAATCATTTGAATATTAATGCTAATCAGATGAAGTGATTAATAAGTTCAAATAAGATATTTGTAATCACGTGTGTAAAGGAACAACATAACAATAAACATGATGCTTTTTTAGGTTATGAGTCTTAGCTTAAATATAGTTTGATTAAAGAGATAGAAACTATTCCGGTTCTATGTAAAACCAAACATCTTACTCATAAGTAGGGAATAGAACATGAATAATATTTTGTGCCTAAAGATACTCTTCCTATTGTCAGAATGAATCAATTCAGTTCAAGTTTGGAAATTAATAGGTACAAGGATATAGGTCAGTATTGGGGAAAATCAGTGTTCAATTTCTTTTATATTGTGTCACCAATTCATGTTTCGAACAATTTGGAAACCTCTTTTCATGTGGAGAGGAAACCTCTTTGTTTTCATATCCAAGCCTTTTCTAAAGCAGTTTACATAGTCCCTAAACTGCTTGTGACATAGTCATGAGACAAATGTCTCTTTGTGACATTTGGGGCAAATGGGGTTTTTCTCTATTTTGATATAAATTCCTAAGCCATACCTAATCCTAAAACCCTAACCTAAGTCCTAAACCCTAACCTAATGTATTACTTTTATAAATTAAAGCCTAATTCTATACCTAATGAGCCATACAACCTAAGTCTAAACCTATCGAACTTCAATACAATACAAAACTATGTAACAAAAATACAAACCCTAAGTTAAATGACTCTCGTGCTATGAAACATATTAAAAACCATTACAAAACAATGCAAATACATATATACAGGCCCTAACTGCCACCTCTAACCATAGCAGAGCTGTGAAGGGTTAGGTGCATGTGAATGGAGCCTCAAGTTAACTATCGGCTTGGAGTTCACTGCCAGAGTTTACATAGTCCCTAAACTGCATCAGAGACCGTAAGTATAAGCCATGATATTTGACCAGAATGACTAGCAGTCGCGGTGGCGGAAATCGGTTACAGTTTACTGTAGTTGATCCAGGTGGATGTTGGTGGCCACCTGCCAAGTCCACCTGGACCCCCACCATTGTCTTTCTCAGCATTTTCAGTTTCCTTAATTGTAGCACAACTTACTATTTTTAGCAGTTTTTCGGGACCTGAACTTCCGGAGCCGTTTTGAGGCCCTAAACGACGTTTTTTGGGAATCTAGGGGCAACACTGGACCGGTGTTGCTGTTCCAACAATGATAGTGCTCGAATAGATCTTTCTAATGAGCTATTGTACGCGTCAAACGGAGATCATATGCTAAAGTTACGACCC
>APFE031119746.1:0-22060 GCA_000404065.3 Pinus taeda | reverse complement strand
TTATATAATCTAATGAGAGAATAAGTATATATAAATCCATTTCTTATATATTTACTTCTTTGAAATGGTATATATATGTTTGTGATTTTGAAAATGTTTTATGTATTTATGTTGATATTTTGAATTGAAATTGTACCATATTTCTTTCATCATTTTAAATTGTATGTGCGTGGGTTAGTGGAATTGTGTGTTTGCCTTGTTAGTGGAATTGTGTGTTTGCCTGTTTGAAATCGAATATATATGTGAGTGGTTTTGACAATGATTATTTTCTTTTGTATTTCAACACAAAACTGTATATTGTTTGTTTGCTTATTTGGAGTTGTATTTTGTATTTTTATTTAATTCAAATTCCATATGTATGTGAATGGTTGTATGAATGATTATTTATGAATATGTGTATGTAATTTGAAATTGTATTCATGTGTTTGTTGTATTGAATTATGAATTTGAACGTATATGCATAATATAATGTAGATTTTAATTTGTATATTGTGTGATTGTTTATTTGAACTTGTACTCTATATGTTTCTTTATTTCAAATTACATATATATATGTGTGTGAATGCTTATTTATGAATATTTGCATTGCATGTGGGTTGATATTGCAATTGTGTGTTTGTTGTATTGAATTGTGATTGTAATTAATTTCAAAACATAAATTTGAATTTGTATATAAATTGTATATTTTACTTTGTATATTGTGTGTTTTCTTATTTGGAATTGTAAAATATGTGTTCTTCTATTTGAATTTGTATTTTGTGTCTAATTTTTAAAAATTTAAAATTGTATATTTCCTTATTTAAATTTAAATTTTGTGTTGTTTGAAATTGTAATCATGTGTTTTTGTTGTATTGAATTATGAATTTGAATGTGTATGCATAGTGCATATTTTAATTTGTATATTGTGAGTTCATTTTTTCTTAAAGTTGGATAAGCATATTGGAGTGTTTTCTTTTACTGACTTGAAATTGTATGATACCTAATTAGTTATTTGAAAGTGTATGTTGTGTGTTTAGTTGAATTTGTGTATTGTGTGTTTGTTTATTTGAACTTGTCCTTTGTATATTATGTGTTTTCTTATTTAATATTTGAGTATTTATTTTTGTATTGACTCGAAATTCTCTTATTTGTGCTTCCTTATTTGGAATTGTAAAGTATGTGTTCTTCTATTTCAATTTGTATTTTGTGTCTAATACTTAAAAATTCAAAAAATGTATATTTCCATATTTAAATTTGAATTTTGTGTTTGTCCTCTGTATATTGTGTGTTTTCTTATTTAATATTTGAGTGTTTATTTTTGTATTGACTCGAAATTGTCCGATTTGTGTTTCCTTATTTGGATTGTAAAGTATGTGTTCTTCTATTTCAATTTGTATTTTGTCTCTAATACTTAAAAATTCAAAAACATTTATATTTCCATATTTAAATTTTAATTTTGTGTGTTGTTTGAAGTTGCAATCATGTGTTTTTGTTGTATTGATGAATTTGAATGTGTATGCATAATGCAGATTTTAATTTGTATATTGTCTGTTTATTTTTTTCTTAAAGTTGCATAATCATGTCTGAGTGTTTTCTTTTATTGACTTGAAATTGTCTAATGCACAATTAGTTCTTTGAAATTGTATGTTGTGTGTTTAGTTGAATTTGTATATTGAGTGTTTATTTATTTGAACTTGTACTCTGTATCTCTTTTTATTAGAACTTCAATATATATGTGTGAGTGAGCTTGTGGATATTTATTTATGAATATTTGTAATGTTTGTGGCTTGAAATTATAATTATGTGTTTGTTGTATTGAATTGTGATTGTAATAATTTCACAGCCTAAATTTGAGTTTGTATATAAAATGTATGTTTTATTTTGTATATTGTGTGTTTATTTATTTAATATTTGAGTGTTAGTTTTAGTATTGACTTGAAATTCTCTGATGTGTGTTTCCTTATTTGGGATTGTAAAAAATGTGTTTTCCTATTTGAATTTGTATTTTGTGTCTAATATTTAAAAATTCAAAATTGTATATTTCCTTATTTAAATTTGAATTTTGCGTATTGTTTGAAATTGCAATCATGTTTTCGTTGTCTTGAATTATGAACTTCAATGTGTACTCATAACGCAAATTTTAATTTATATATTGTGTGTTTAATATTTAAAAATTTAAAATTATATATATCTTAATCTAAATTTTAGTTTTGTGTGTTAATTGAAATCGCATATAAAAGTGAGAATTGTTTTGTCAATGTATGTTCTTACATTTTATATTCCATTGCATTTGAAATTGCATATAAATGTGAGAATTGTTTTGTCAATATCTGCTGGTTAATGTATGTGTTTACATTTTATATTCCACTGCTTTTGAAATTGCTCAAGTAGGTTTATAACTGTTTTGTCAATAAATGCATGTGCTTTGTCAATAAATGATTAGCTTAAGTCTCATAGTTTTATTGTATTATATTTTAATGTTTATTGTATTATATTGAATTTTACTTATAATTCAAGATTTTTAATTTTTCTGCTTGTTTTTAAAAATGTATTTGGTTATTTTTTTTTATTTTCTGCATATTTTTAACATATGTTTTTTTTTTTTTTACATTTTCCGTTGAAGCATTAAAAAGTTAATTGGAACATTTACAACAAATCATAATTATAAATTATTTTTAAGCTTCCACCTTCGCGTGGTTAACCCTGTTAGTAGAGATTATAATCTCGAAGCAAAGAGGAGCTCTTTTAATTGTTATCAGAACAAATTTTTATATAATATAGATCTTAGCCATTATAAAATAGAAAATTTTAAACAAATGAAAATGAATCATTCACTACATTAAGAAAATATTAATTCAATCAAACCATTTCATGAATAAATTGACGAAAGCTTATTTTAAGGAAAAAAGGTGGTGATCCCACCGGTGCTAGTAGATTTACACTTGAAGAGAAATGTTGTGTTTACAGTGTTTCAACATACACAATGCAAACATACAAGTATCGCAATCAATTTAATGTGTACACTATTAGTAATTATTCTTCACATATAATAATATATATATACATATATATAACAATATTGATGAAATTTTAATGTATAAGTACATTTTTTCCAATGTAAAACATATCCTTTATAAATAACATAATTTATAAAATATACACCCACTACATTAAATTAGCTATTTGTTGCATATTAAATTCATAATATAATAAAAATGAAAGACCTAATTATTCTTCATATGTCTAATAAGAAAAATAACATAATAGAACTATGTCATTTTAGTGTATAAGTGCATTTGATCCAACTTAATTTGTAAAATAGTACATACACAATGTTTAATAAAGGAAATATAATAAAAATGAAAGTCATATGTATTCTTTAGATGTCCAATGAAAAAAAAAAACAAAAAATCAGACATTTTGTCCAACATGAAATATCACACTCTAACAAATATAATTTGTAAAATGGTACATAAGCCATATTCAATCGAGTTTTTGCCTCTTATTAAATTTACTATATAATAAAAATGAAAGACAAATTGAGATAACAAAGCAATGTTTCGAGTGTCATAGAATTCTACTAATAGAATCCCATTAGTGGGAAAATTGTTCTTCCATTCAACTTTAGAGTTGACTCCATCTTAGGCTCTGCTTAGCTCATAAAAGAAAAATATAATTTAACATTCATATAGGTGTTTATGAGGTTCCTCCAATAATTATGCAACATAAAGTAGTATTTATCAAATATTTTGCATTTTGAACAACAGTATCCAAAATAAATATATGCATGGTGATAATATATTCACATTACCCTTAACATGAAAATGAAAATGATCTCAAACGAAAATGGCATACAAGATGACACTTCCAAAAGATTATTTTTCCCATTCTCATGCAAAAAATATTTTTTGGCCATTTGGGTAATTCTAAAACCATCTTAATGAAAATGATCTGAAATGAAAATGGCATACAAGATGACACTTCCAAAAGATTATTTTCCCATTCTCATGTAAAAAATATTTTTTGGCCATTTGGGTAATTCTAAAACCATCTTACGAGAGTTACGTATTTGACTTGAAACCTTGTAGTCTTGTTGTAAGATTTTTATCAAAATGGGAGGCTTATAGATTGAACGGGTTTAACTGTTAAGAACATGTGCTTCCTCATATGAGACCACATGTTTAAATCTAGAGGGGGAGTTTGTAAACCTTCAGAGATTTTAGGAATCAAATTGTGATGCGAAGGTAGGTCCTTTGTCACACAGAGGAGGTGATATCATACATCAATTTGGTGTGTATATATATATATATATAACAAGAATTATGAAATTATAAGGTCTAAGAACATTTTGTCGAATGTAAAACATATCCTTTATAGGTAATATAATTTATAAAATGGTACATAAATTATATTAAACTAACTATTTGTTGCATATTAAATTAATAATATAATAAAAATGAAGCACTCAATTATTCTTCATGTGTCCAATTAAAAACGATAACAGAATTGTTCTTATTAATTTATAATGGCATTTTATCCAACATAATTTGTAAAATAGTACATACACAATGTTAAATAAAGCCAATATAATAGAAATGAGAGATAAACTTGTTCTTCACACGTGGAATGAAAAAAAAAAATATGAGATTTTGTCCAACAAGAAATATTACACTCTGACAAATGTAGTTTGTAGAATGGTACATACACCATATCCAGTTGAGTTTTTTGCCTCTTACTAAATTGACTATATAATAAAAAGACAAATCCAAATAAGGAAGCAATGTTTCCACTTAAGTTGGTAGGTGCATATAGTCATACGATTCTACCAATAGAATCCCATTCGGAAAATTATTCATCCATTCAACGTTAGAGTTGCCACCATCTTAGTTTCTTCCTAGCCTGTAAAAAAAAATATAATTTATTTAAATAATAATTTAACTTTCATATAGGTGTTTCTCATGTCCTTTCAATAATTATGCAACATAAAAAAATTAGTATTTATCAAATATTTTGCATTTTGAACTATATCCAAAACACATATATGCATGGTTATAATACATGCACATTACCCTTCACATGAAAATGAAAATGTTCTCAAATGAAAATGGCATATAAGATGACACTTCAAAAGATTATTTTTCCCATGCTCATGCCAAAAATATTTTTGTGGCGATTGGGGTGATTCTAAAGGTGGCATTTGGTTACAAAGTTGGAACGGGTGGGTATTGAATGCTGGACCCTCGTCGCGTCAACAATACAAATATAGAGTTAACAACACAATAAGCTTGTAGGTTGCTTGCAGGTTGGGCATTGATATGTCTACCTGCGAGTGGATATAATAAAAGGAATTTTCATTCCAACAGGTAACGGTGGTCTGACAATGGAGTTGTGTGTTGTATTGAACTGTGAATACGAACAAAAACCAATGGAACTATGAACATGTGGAACTTGACAACAAAACCTTGAACTAGGGGCATAACCTTGACCCTTTAGAACCTTAAGTGTGGAACCTTGACGCAGGAGGAATCTTTTTGGAATCTAAAAGATTCCTTGGAGGCTTGGAATTAAAAATGTCAAGATGGGGACAATTTTATAATCATCTGAACTGGTTTTTCATAAGGATCAAGATGACATAATTTGTTTTTTCATTTGAGCAGTATATTCTCATGCCATCGTCATTTTGGGAGGTATAATGATACATTATGGCCTTCTTTTTTGCAGTGAAGATATGGAGGTGAGAATGGAGTCAAATTTATACTCATCTGAAGTGATTTTTCATAAGGATTTCGATGGCATAGTCTTTTCTGGAATTTGAGTATCAAATTTTTAGGCCATCGTCAAATTGGGAGGCATAATGATGCATTATGGCCTTTCACTTGTTTTTCCTTCAGTGAAAGGATCAATCTAGATTTTTAGGTTCTAATGATCTTTGTACGCTGTAGCATGGAAGAAAGATCTACATTCTTGAAACAAATTCATTTCTTTAGCCTTTGCATGAAAACCAAGGCAGTGTAGTGCTGAAAGAGGGGAACATTGACACTTGATCATAAAATAGTAATGTTTACAATATTTGATATCATATTTGGGAGAATACTATGATGATTATGAGTATGATTTGAATTTGACCAGCAAATTCAAGAGGACTTATTTTTAGTTATGTGAGAGTCTCTATTTTATGCCACCTGTATGAGAAGTAATTTATTTTTCTTATCAAAAGAGAACGTCTTAGTTAGTGAGAGTTATTTGTAGGAGAACGTCTCTTTATAGGAGAGATATTTCGCACAAGATGAGAGATCCATCCTTATGTTGATGAAGATCTACCATGTACTCATTATCTTTTGTTGAGATCAATGAAGCGGCCTCCCGACTATTGATCGAGGGCCTAGAGACGTAGTCTAGACTGGAGGAAATCCATTATCATGTCTTGTATTATACTTTCCTTTTTATTAACTACTTCTTGATTATTTTGATGGATTGGTGAAAAATTGTTTAAAGTATGTTCTTTCTCATGTTTCGCAAGAAAATATAAGTGTTAGTAAGGTCATTCAATGAACCTTTTTGTTTAAGAAAGTATTCTAAAAAATATGAATATCAAGTGGTATGAGAGTGGTTTGACCATTTTTCCTGGGATTGAGAATGTCATAATGGGCAAAAGGTTGGAGTGAGAATTACTTCAAGAGTTGGAATAGATTAACCAATGCATTTAAGAAGATAATGTATAGCTTACAAGGCTTCTACAAGATGTCGAGAAAGAGAAGCGGAAATTGAGGCTCATGTTGGAGCAAGTTGTAGAGGAACAATTGGGAGAATGTTCCACTACAAAAGGATATTTGGCCAAATAAGATGATCAACTATAACCAACAGAGTTAATGGTAAAGTAAATTACTAACTCTCATGATGTTACTTCTATTTGAAGCATTGAGATACCTATTTCAGGGACCGACATGAAACTTCTCACCAAGACGGGGTATAAAGGAGGAAGACGTTATTAATGGCCAAGGAATTACAAGCATTCAAGGTTGTAAGAAGGCCTCAATTTGCAAGATTGGGGTCTATTTAAGGAGAATGGTTGAAGGCATCAAAAGCAAGGGGTTACTCAAACAAATAATCTAAGACATCTCCAATACCAGCCAAGAGGAAGGGTGGCACACTTTTTTGCATTAATGATACCTCCAACAAGAGATCGAGGAGAAAAAAATGGTCGAAATATCCTTCTCAAAATTACAACAAGGAAGAGCCTAAGTGGTATGATCCACATATGTATTGTAGAGTTCCTTTCAATTATGAACAAACTAGAAATGTTAGGAAAAATTTATGGCATTGAAAACCATGTACATTTTATGGTTTGAATAATCATGTTGCCTCCAAGTGTTGGAAAAGAATGGCAACCAAGAAGAAGCCAAGACATGAAGACCCCTTTCCACATTAAGAGAAAAGAAAGGCTGAGAAATTATGGAGGAATAAGATCCAATGCAACCACTGTAACAAGGATGGGCATCATAGAGCCATGTGTTGAGAGATCCACTGAAATATGTACCCCAAGAAGCTACATCTCGAATTGGAAGCCTTTTTAAGTAGCTTTTGAAGGCCACCATTTTAAATCACATGTTCCAAAATTATTTGTAAAAGTGATGAATTGGTAACATCACTTGTGTATGCAACATAATGATATTTAGGCATTTTGGCTAGATAGCATGGGTTTTGATTTATGTTGTAAATCAATGTAAACTTTACCATGAGTGTGTTATAAACTCTTGGAAGGTATGGATTTTTTTTGGGTTTTGTAAGTTGACATGTATGAGTAGCTACAATTTTTCATATGGCTACATGTATTGATTTCATACTTCCAATTTCCAAAGTAAAAAGGTGAAGGAAAGGTAAGGTGGGCTGTCATAGGCATATGTTGCGGATGGAGATTGCAATCATTTTTATGATTTTAGAGGAAAAAAATCTCCTTAGTGTGGAGGAATAATCCAAATGGATCCCTAGTGGCTCAATAATCAAAGTGCTAAAATTATTTTGAAACTGGCATCAAATCAAAGAACTTGTCATCTTGATTCCAACGATGTGAACGACACCTCAATTCAATCTCGTATGCAGAAGTTATTGATAGTCAAAGTTTTTGGGAAAAAAATTACAAAGTCAAAGTCAAAGTTTGACTACCACATGGAAATCCATATAAGTGACATGGCAAGTTCACGTTGCAGGAGATGACATCAGCAAGATGACATGGTAGGGCAACTAGGTATTAATGTGGCATATTGTACACTAACATGGAAACCAAATTGGGAATTGACATAGAGATTGAGTTGATGTAATAGATTGTACACTGACATGGCAACCCAACTAAGCAATGATGTGGATGATGATACAGTGATGGACAAATAGATGGGCACTAACTAGCGCTGACATAGCAAGCCGATGAGTAGCTGAAATGGGAGTGATCCACCTGTCTCTAGAGACATTTAGAATTTATAAGTGGCTTGGAATAGCTTAAAAATGAAAATCATTGGATTGAAATGAAAACATGATAAAATCATAGATTCTATTTCCCTAATTATAATGGTGTCAACAACACTCAAATCTGAGTTCGTATGCTTCAGATATTTGCAGTCAATGTTTTAGTCAAACTTGGCCAAGTGTAGACTTAAGGAGGCAACAACTTCACAAGAACCCAATGGATGGAACTCGACCATCGGGAATCAATGAATTTGCCAAATGGTTAAGTTTTCTAATAACCATTATTCTTGACAAAGTAAAAAAGAGCCAATTTGTTTTAAGAAAACAAAAAATATTAAAAATATATGTGGGACAGGTTAGGCCTGCCAGACTCGCCCACGCCATCGGTCATATCACATCAAAATGTATTAATGTTGGGGTGGGAAGAAATCAAACCCCACCACCCCCTATCGAAGTTCCAAACAATATCAACTATATATATATATATATATATATATAGTGGCAGTTAGGCCACCATCGGTAGACTCACCCTCAAAAACAAATATATAAACTTGAATTCAATGGGGGAAAGGTGGTGGATTAGAGAGGAGGCTGAGGGTGGAATGCTAAGCGATGAAACCATGACCAGAGTGGAGCCATGAGCAAATACGGATGTGGAACCCAAAGTGGAGGAATCAATTAATGCCAAAATGATTCCCTTAGAGGGCTAGAGAGGCTAGTGTGAGAATGTGACAAGCTTATAGAAATTTTTTCATGTTTTATCACCAAGAATCGAACCACGAAGTCAGAATATCCATCTAAGTAGAAGAAACTCAGGTGTCTAGCATCAAGGAATATTTGAATAATCTTGTGCAATCTAAAAGATTCCCTTGGTGGTTGATTTTTGAAAATGTCGGAATCATGCCCAGTTTATAGTCATTTTTCATATAATTTCGGAGTGAGTGGAATACTTTGCTCAAAATGTGCATCAGAGCAACATATTGTTTGGCCATCTTCGGGAAGAAACCATTGAGGGAATTTTCAAGATGGCTGAGGGTCCAAAATTTGATAGTGTTAGGTCCCTATGCTACTAGTGTAACCCCTTATTGTTATTAGTACAACCCCCTTATTATATTGTTGTCCCCATGTAGTCTCCATATTGCTATAATTGTGCCCCATAAAATCCCACTATTGTTATTATTGTACCCTTACATTACTATTGTTATGTTGGCTCTAATTATATTATGACCCCCTAGACTCTTATATATAGAAAGGAGGTCTTATCATTTGTGTCATCTAAGAATTGTTCATTTTTGTCATGTAAAGGAGGTTTCCCCCTCAAAGAGACTCATTTCTAATATGTTCATTTATCTTTTCTATCTTTTT
Source organism: Pinus taeda (assembly GCA_000404065.3). Classification (NCBI taxonomy): domain Eukaryota; kingdom Viridiplantae; phylum Streptophyta; class Pinopsida; order Pinales; family Pinaceae; genus Pinus; species Pinus taeda. The sequence continues at coordinate 12,256 of APFE031119746.1, read as the reverse complement.
GTGTGTTGGTTACATAACATTTCGTATCAGAGCTTCAGATTCTAGGGTTACACTTCTCCAAAACAAGTCAGCATGGAATTTTTTCTATAACTTCTTTTCTGCGATGTTTCAGAATCTTAAAAAAAAACTCATTTGAAAAGAAATTGCCCTGAAACACTCATCTAAATTTCAGATATTGTCTCGCTTTATTTTTGGAGATATAAGCTGAGGAAGTTAAGGTTTCTGTAAACTCCCAAATTACATTCCAAATAAATGACCAGGGTAAAATCGTCATAAACTTTGTTCTGAGCATCAGATTGAAATTGTGTAAGAAGTTTGTGAAAGAAGTTTGAGAAAGAGGACCCCCTATCCGAACAGGTGGCACAGGCTGAGCGTAGGTGGTAGAGAACACACGTCCATGAACCAATAGCAGGCTAAGCGTAGGTGGCATGCAGGACGCTACGTGGGCAGATACCAAAACACCGTAACCAAAAGAGCAAGGCCGAACTGACCACAGGTGGTCATCGAAACAGAACCAAAACACCAAAAAACATAGGAGAGGAACCTTACTCCTTCCCCGCTTCGGCAGCCACCTTGTCTTCATTTTCCTTCTGCTTGGCAGCTTGCTGCTCGGCTTCCCATTCCGCTTCCTCTCTTGCAGGATCAGGCACAAATTCAATTTCCATGCCACACGAAATATCCTCCAGTCTCAAGAAGCCTGGAGGGAGAATGGGATACAGCCGACCACCAAAGGAACGCTCAGGCTGTTTGTTTTCCTCAGGTATCTTCTTATCAGCCGAACTGGTGATTTCCATATCAATAAGGCTACAGATTTCCCTAAGGGCTTCATTTTAAATTGTGTGTGCGTGGGTTAGTGGAATTGTGTGTTTCCCTGGTTAGCGGAATTGTGTGTTTGCCTGTTTGAAATCGAATATATATGTGAGTGGTTTTGACAATGATTATTTTCTTTTGTATTTCAACACAAAATTAAATATTGTTTGTTTGCTTATTTGGAGTTGTATTTTGTATTTTTATTTAATTCAAATTCCATATGTATGTGAATGGTTGTATGAATGATTATTTATGAATATGTGTATGTAATTTGAAATTGTATTCATGTGTTTGTTGTATTGAATTATGAATTTGAACGTATATGCATAATATAATGTAGATTTTAATTTGTATATTGTGTGATTGTTTATTTGAACTTGTACTCTATATGTTTCTTTATTTCAAATTACATATATATATGTGTGTGAATGCTTATTTATGAATATTTGCATTGCATGTGGGTTGATATTGCAATTGTGTGTTTGTTGTATTGAATTGTGATTGTAATTAATTTCAAAACATAAATTTGAATTTGTATATAAATTGTATATTTTACTTTGTATATTGTGTGTTTTCTTATTTGGAATTGTAAAATATGTGTTCTTCTATTTGAATTTGTATTTTGTGTCTAATATTTAAAAATTTAAAATTGTATATTTCCTTATTTAAATTTAAATTTTGTGTTGTTTGAAATTGTAATCATGTGTTTTTGTTGTATTGAATTATGAATTTGAATGTGTATGCATAGTGCAGATTTTAATTTGTATATTGTGAGTTCATTTTTTCTTAAAGTTGGATAAGCATATTGGAGTGTTTTCTTTTACTGACTTGAAATTGTATGATACCTAATTAGTTATTTGAAAGTGTATGTTGTGTGTTTAGTTGAATTTGTGTATTGTGTGTTTGTTTATTTGAACTTGTCCTTTGTATATTATGTGTTTTCTTATTTAATATTTGAGTATTTATTTTTGTATTGACTCGAAATTCTCTGATTTGTGCTTCCTTATTTGGAATTGTAAAGTATGTGTTCTTCTATTTCAATTTGTATTTTGTGTCTAATACTTAAAAATTCAAAAAAATGTATATTTCCATATTTAAATTTGAATTTTGTGTTTGTCCTCTGTATATTGTGTGTTTTCTTATTTAATATTTGAGTGTTTATTTTTGTATTGACTCGAAATTGTCCGATTTGTGTTTCCTTATTTGGATTGTAAAGTATGTGTTCTTCTATTTCAATTTGTATTTTGTCTCTAATACTTAAAAATTCAAAAACATTTATATTTCCATATTTAAATTTTAATTTTGTGTGTTGTTTGAAGTTGCAATCATGTGTTTTTGTTGTATTGATGAATTTGAATGTGTATGCATAATGCAGATTTTAATTTGTATATTGTCTGTTTATTTTTTTCTTAAAGTTGCATAATCATGTATGAGTATTTTCTTTTATTGACTTGAAATTGTCTAATGCACAATTAGTTCTTTGAAATTGTATGTTGTGTGTTTAGTTGAATTTGTATATTGAGTGTTTATTTATTTGAACTTGTACTCTGTATCTCTTTTTATTAGAACTTCAATATATATGTGTGAGTGAGCTTGTGGATATTTATTTATGAATATTTGTAATGTTTGTGGCTTGAAATTGTAATTATGTGTTTGTTGTATTGAATTGTGATTGTAATAATTTCACAGCCTAAATTTGAGTTTGTATATAAAATGTATGTTTTATTTTGTATATTGTGTGTTTGTTTATTTAATATTTGAGTGTTAGCTTTAGTATTGACTTGAAATTCTCTGATGTGTGTTTCCTTATTTGGGATTGTAAAAAATGTGTTTTCCTATTTGAATTTGTATTTTGTGTCTAATATTTAAAAATTCAAAATTGTATATTTCCTTATTTAAATTTGAATTTTGCGTATTGTTTGAAATTGCAATCATGTTTTTGTTGTCTTGAATTATGAATTTCAATGTGTACTCATAATGCAAATTTTAATTTATATATTGTGTGTTTAATATTTAAAAATTTAAAATTATATATATCTTAATCTAAATTTTAGTTTTGTGTGTTAATTGAAATCGCATATAAAAGTGAGAATTGTTTTGTCAATGTATGTTCTTACATTTTATATTCCATTGCATTTGAAATTGCATATAAATGTGAGAATTGTTTTGTCAATATCTGCTGGTTAATGTATGTGTTTACATTTTATATTCCACTGCTTTTGAAATTGCTCAAGTAGGTTTATAACTGTTTTGTCAATAAATGCATGTGCTTTGTCAATAAATGATTAGCTTAAGTCTCATAGTTTTATTGTATTATATTTTAATGTTTATTGTATTATATTGAATTTTACTTATAATTCAAGATTTTTAATTTTTCTGCTTGTTTTTAAAAATGTATTTGGTTATTTTTTTTTATTTTCTGCATATTTTTAACATATGTTTTTTTTTTTTTTACATTTTCCGTTGAAGCATTAAAAAGTTAATTGGAACATTTACAACAAATCATAATTATAAATTATTTTTAAGCTTCCACCTTCGCGTGGTTAACCCTGTTAGTAGAGATTATAATCTCGAAGCAAAGAGGAGCTCTTTTAATTGTTATCAGAACAAATTTTTATATAATATAGATCTTAGCCATTATAAAATAGAAAATTTTAAACAAATGAAAATGAATCATTCACTACATTAAGAAAATATTAATTCAATCAAACCATTTCATGAATAAATTGACGAAAGCTTATTTTAAGGAAAAAAGGTGGTGATCCCACCGGTGCTAGTAGATTTACACTTGAAGAGAAATGTTGTGTTTACAGTGTTTCAACATACACAATGCAAACATACAAGTATCGCAATCAATTTAATGTATACACTATTAGTAATTATTCTTCACATATAATAATATATATATACATATATATAACAATATTGATGAAATTTTAATGTATAAGAACATTTTTTCCAATGTAAAACATATCCTTTATAAATAACATAATTTATAAAATATACACCCACTACATTAAATTAGCTATTTGTTGCATATTAAATTCATAATATAATAAAAATGAAAGACCTAATTATTCTTCATATGTCTAATAAAAAAAAATAACATAATAGAACTATGTCATTTTAGTGTATAAGTGCATTTGATCCAACTTAATTTGTAAAATAGTACATACACAATGTTTAATAAAGGAAATATAATAAAAATGAAAGTCATATGTATTCTTTAGATGTCCAATGAAAAAAAAAAACAAAAAATCAGACATTTTGTCCAACATGAAATATCACACTCTAACAAATATAATTTGTAAAATGGTACATAAGCCATATTCAATCGAGTTTTTGCCTCTTATTAAATTTACTATATAATAAAAATGAAAGACAAATTGAGATAACAAAGCAATGTTTCGAGTGTCATAGAATTCTACTAATAGAATCCCATTAGTGGGAAAATTGTTCTTCCATTCAACTTTAGAGTTGACTCCATCTTAGGCTCTGCTTAGCTCATAAAAGAAAAATATAATTTAACATTCATATAGGTGTTTATGAGGTTCCTCCAATAATTATGCAACATAAAGTAGTATTTATCAAATATTTTGCATTTTGAACAACAGTATCCAAAATAAATATATGCATGGTGATAATATATTCACATTACCCTTAACATGAAAATGAAAATGATCTCAAACGAAAATGGCATACAAGATGACACTTCCAAAAGATTATTTTTCCCATTCTCATGCAAAAAATATTTTTTGGCCATTTGGGTAATTCTAAAACCATCTTAATGAAAATGATCTGAAATGAAAATGGCATACAAGATGACACTTCCAAAAGATTATTTTTCCCATTCTCATGTAAAAAATATTTTTTGGCCATTTGGGTAATTCTAAAACCATCTTACGAGAGTTACGTATTTGACTTGAAACCTTGTAGTCTTGTTGTAAGATTTTTATCAAAATGGGAGGCTTATAGATTGAACGGGTTTAACTGTTAAGAACATGTGCTTCCTCATATGAGACCACATGTTTAAATCTAGAGGGGGAGTTTGTAAACCTTCAGAGATTTTAGGAATCAAATTGTGATGCGAAGGTAGGTCCTTTGTCACACAGAGGAGGTGATATCATACATCAATTTGGTGTGTATATATATATATATATAACAAGAATTATGAAATTATAAGGTCTAAGAACATTTTGTCGAATGTAAAACATATCCTTTATAGGTAATATAATTTATAAAATGGTACATAAATTATATTAAACTAACTATTTGTTGCATATTAAATTAATAATATAATAAAAATGAAGCACTCAATTATTCTTCATGTGTCCAATTAAAAACGATAACAGAATTGTGCCATATTAATTTATAATGGCATTTTATCCAACATAATTTGTAAAATAGTACATACACAATGTTAAATAAAGCCAATATAATAGAAATGAGAGATATACTTGTTCTTATTAATTTATAATGGCATTTTATCCAACATAATTTGTAAAATAGTACATACACAATGTTAAATAAAGCCAATATAATAGAAATGAGAGATAAACTTGTTCTTCACACGTGGAATGAAAAAAAAAAATATGAGATTTTGTCCAACAAGAAATATTACACTCTGACAAATGTAGTTTGTAGAATGGTACATACACCATATCCAGTTGAGTTTTTTGCCTCTTACTAAATTGACTATATAATAAAAAGACAAATCCAAATAAGGAAGCAATGTTTCCACTTAAGTTGGTAGGTGCATATAGTCATACGATTCTACCAATAGAATCCCATTCGGAAAATTATTCATCCATTCAACGTTAGAGTTGCCACCATCTTAGTTTCTTCCTAGCCTGTAAAAAAAAATATAATTTATTTAAATAATAATTTAACTTTCATATAGGTGTTTCTCATGTCCTTTCAATAATTATGCAACATAAAAAAATTAGTATTTATCAAATATTTTGCATTTTGAACTATATCCAAAACACATATATGCATGGTTATAATACATGCACATTACCCTTCACATGAAAATGAAAATGTTCTCAAATGAAAATGGCATATAAGATGACACTTCAAAAGATTATTTTTCCCATGCTCATGCCAAAAATATTTTTGTGGCGATTGGGGTGATTCTAAAGGTGGCATTTGGTTACAAAGTTGGAATGGGTGGGTATTGAATGTTGGACCCTCGTCGTGTCAACAATACAAATATAGAGTTAACAACACAATAAGCTTGTAGGTTGCTTGCAGGTTGGGCATTGATATGTCTACCTGCGAGTGGATATAATAAAAGGAATTTTCATTCCAACAGGTAACGGTGGTCTGACAATGGAGTTGTGTGTTGTATTGAACTGTGAATACGAACAAAAACCAATGGAACTATGAACATGTGGAACTTGACAACAAAACCTTGAACTAGGGGCATAACCTTGACCCTTTAGAACCTTAAGTGTGGAACCTTGACGCAGGAGGAATCTTTTTGGAATCTAAAAGATTCCTTGGAGGCTTGGAATTAAAAATGTCAATATGGGGACAATTTTATAATCATCTAAACTGGTTTTTCATAAGGATCAAGATGACATAATTTGTTTTTTCATTTGAGCGGTATATTCTCATGCCATCGTCATTTTGGGAGGTATAATGATACATTATGGCCTTCTTTTTTGCAGTGAAGATATGGAGGTGAGAATGGAGTCAAATTTATACTCATTTGAAGTGATTTTTCATAAGGATTTCGATGGCATAGTCTTTTCTGGAATTTGAGTATCAAATTTTTAGGCCATCGTCAAATTGGGAGGCATAATGATGCATTATTGCCTTTCACTTGTTTTTCCTTCAGTGAAAGGATCAATCTAGATTTTTAGGTTCTGATGATCTTTGTACGCTGTAGCATGGAAGAAAGATCTACATTCTTGAAACAAATTCATTTCTTTAGCCTTTGCATGAAAACCAAGGCAGTGTAGTGCTGAAAGAGCGGAACATTGACACTTGATCATAAAATAGTAATGTTTACAATATTTGATATCATATTTGGGAGAATACTATGATGATTATGAGTATGATTTGAATTTGACCAGCAAATTCAAGAGGACTTATTTTTAGTTATGTGAGAGTCTCTATTTTATGCCACCTGTATGAGAAGTAATTTATTTTTCTTATCAAAAGAGAACATCTTAGTTAGTGAGAGTTATTTGTAGGAGAACGTCTCTTTATAGGAGAGATATTTCGCACAAGATGAGAGATCCATCCTTATGTTGATGAAGATCTACCATGTACTCATTATCTTTTGTTGAGATCAATGAAGCGGCCTCCCAACTATTGATCGAGGGCCTAGAGACCTAGTCTAGACTGGAGGAAATCCATTATCATGTATTGTATTATACTTTCCTTTTTATTAACTACTTCTTGATTATTTTGATGGATTGGTGAAAATTTGTTTAAAGTATGTTCTTTCTCATGTTTCTCAAGAAAATATAAGTGTTAGTAAGGTCATTCAATGAACCTTTTTGTTTAAGAAAGTATTCTAAAAAATATGAATATCAAGTGGTATGAGAGTGGTTTGACCATTTTTCCTGGGATTGAGAATGTCATAATGGGCAAAGGGTTGGAGTGAGAATTACTTCAAGAGTTGGAATAGATTAACCAATGCATTTAAGAAGATAATGTATAGCTTACAAGGCTTCTACAAGATGTCGAGAAAGAGAAGCGGAAATTGAGGCTCATGTTGGAGCAAGCTGTAGAGGAACAATTGGGAGAATGTTCCACTACAAAAGGATATTTGGCCAAATAAGATGATCAACTATAACCAACAGAGTTAATGGTAAAGTAAATTACTAACTCTCATGATGTTACTTCTATTTGAAGCATTGAGATACCTATTTCAGGGACCGACATGAAACTTCTCACCAAGACGGGGTATAAAGGAGGAAGACGTTATTAATGGGCAAGGAATTACAAGCATTCAAGGTTGTAAGAAGGCCTCAATTTGCAAGATTGGGGTCTATTTAAGGAGAATGGTTGAAGGCATCAAAAGCAAGGGGTTACTCAAACAAATAATCTAAGACATCTCCAATACCAGCCAAGAGGAAGGGTGGCACACTTTTTTGCATTAATGATACCTCCAACAAGAGAACGAGGAGAAAAAAATGGTCGAAATATCCTTCTCAAAATTACAACAAGGAAGAGCCTAAGTGGTATGATCCACATATGTATTGTAGAGTTCCTTTCAATTATGAACAAACTAGAAATGTTAGGAAAAATTTATGGCATTGAAAACCATGTACATTTTATGGTTTGAATAATCATGTTGCCTCCAAGTGTTGGAAAAGAATGGCAACCAAGAAGAAGCCAAGACATGAAGACCCCTTTCCACATTAAGAGAAAAGAAAGGCTGAGAAATTATGGAGGAATAAGATCCAATGCAACCACTGTAACAAGGATGGGCATCATAGAGCCATGTGTTGAGAGATCCACTGAAATATGTACCCCAAGAAGCTACATCTCGAATTGGAAGCCTTTTTAAGTAGCTTTTGAAGGCCACCATTTTAAATCACATGTTCCAAAATTATTTGTAAAAGTGATGAATTGGTAACATCACTTGTGTATGCAACATAATGATATTTAGGCATTTTGGCTAGATAGCATGGGTTTTGATTTATGTTGTAAATCAATGTAAACTTTACCATGAGTGTGTTATAAACTCTTGGAAGGTATGGATTTTTTTTGGGTTTTGTAAGTTGACATGTATGAGTAGCTACAATTTTTCATATGGCTACATGTATTGATTTCATACTTCCAATTTCCAAAGTAAAAAGGTGAAGGAAAGGTAAGGTGGGCTGTCAGAGGCATATGTTGCGGATGGAGATTGCAATCATTTTTATGATTTTAGAGGAAAAAAATCTCCTTAGTGTGGAGGAATAATCCAAATGGATCCCTAGTGGCTCAATAATCAAAGTGCTAAAATTATTTTGAAACTGGCATCAAATCAAAGAACTTGTCATCTTGATTCCAACGATGTGAACGACACCTCAATTCAATCTCGTATGCAGAAGTTATTGATAGTCAAAGTTTTTGGGAAAAAAATTACAAAGTCAAAGTCAAAGTTTGACTACCACATGGAAATCCATATAAGTGACATGGCAAGTTCACGTTGCAGGAGATGACATCAGCAAGATGACATGGTAGGGCAACTAGGTATTAATGTGGCATATTGTACACTAACATGGAAACCAAATTGGGAATTGACATAGAGATTGAGTTGATGTAATAGATTGTACACTGACATGGCAACCCAACTAAGCAATGATGTGGATGATGATACAGTGATGGACAAATAGATGGGCACTAACTAGCACTGACATAGCAAGCCGATGAGTAGCTGAAATGGGAGTGATCCACCTGTCTCTAGAGACATTTAGAATTTATAAGTGGCTTGGAATAGCTTAAAAATGAAAATCATTGGATTGAAATGAAAACATGATAAAATCATAGATTCTATTTCCCTAATTATAATGGTGTCAACAACACTCAAATCTGAGTTCGTATGCTTCAGATATTTGCAGTCAATGTTTTAGTCAAACTTGGCCAAGTGTAGACTTAAGGAGGCAACAACTTCACAAGAACCCAATGGATGGAATTCGACCATCGGGAATCAATGAATTTGCCAAATGGTTAAGTTTTCTAATAACCATTATTCTTGACAAAGTAAAAAAGAGCCAGTTTGTTTTAAGAAAACAAAAAATATTAAAAATATATGTGGGACAGGTTAGGCCTGCCAGACTCGCCCACGCCATCGGTCATATCACATCAAAATGTATTAATGTTGGGGTGGGAAGAAATCAAACCCCACCACCCCCTATCGAAGTTCCAAACAATATCAACTATATATATATATATATATATATATATAGTGGCAGTTAGGCCACCATCGGTAGACTCACCCTCAAAAACAAATATATAAACTTGAATTCAATGGGGGAAAGGTGGTGGATTAGAGAGGAGGCTGAGGGTGGAATGCTAAGCGATGAAACCATGACCAGAGTGGAGCCATGAGCAAATACGGATGTGGAACCCAAAGTGGAGGAATCAATTAATGCCAAAATGATTCCCTTAGAGGGCTAGAGAGGCTAGTGTGAGAATGTGACAAGCTTATAGAAATTTTTTCATGTTTTATCACCAAGAATCGAACCACGAAGTCAGAATATCCATCTAAGTAGAAGAAACTCAGGTGTCTAGCATCAAGGAATATTTGAATAATCTTGTGCAATCTAAAAGATTCCCTTGGTGGTTGATTTTTGAAAATGTCGGAATCATGCCCAGTTTATAGTCATTTTTCATATAATTTCGGAGTGAGTGGAATACTTTGCTCAAAATGTGCATCAGAGCAACATATTGTTTGGCCATCTTCGGGAAGAAACCATTGAGGGAATTTTCAAGATGGCTGAGGGTCCAAAATTTGATAGTGTTAGGTCCCTATGCTACTAGTGTAACCCCTTATTGTTATTAGTACAACCCCCTTATTATATTGTTGTCCCCATGTAGTCTCCATATTGCTATAATTGTGCCCCATAAAATCCCACTATTGTTATTATTGTACCCTTACATTACTATTGTTATGTTGGCTCTAATTATATTATGACCCCCTAGACTCTTATATATAGAAAGGAGGTCTTATCATTTGTGTCATCTAAGAATTGTTCATTTTTGTCATGTAAAGGAGGTTTCCCCCTCAAAGAGACTCATTTCTAATATGTTCATTTATCTTTTCTATCTTTTTGTGTGTTGGTTACATAACATTTCGTATCAGAGCTTCAGATTCTAGGGTTACACTTCTCCAAAACAAGTCAGCATGGAATTTTTTCTATAACTTCTTTTCTGCGATGTTTCAGAATCTTAAAAAAAAACTCATTTGAAAAGAAATTGCCCTGAAACACTCATCTAAATTTCAGATATTGTCTCGCTTTATTTTTGGAGATATAAGCTGAGGAAGTTAAGGTTTCTGTAAACTCCCAAATTACATTCCAAATAAATGACCAGGGTAAAATCGTCATAAACTTTGTTCTGAGCATCAGATTGAAATTGTGTAAGAAGTTTGTGAAAGAAGTTTGAGAAAGAGGACCCCCTATCCGAACAGGTGGCACAGGCTGAGCGTAGGTGGTAGAGAACACACGTCCATGAACCAATAGCAGGCTAAGCGTAGGTGGCATGCAGGACGCTACGTGGGCAGATACCAAAACACCGTAACCAAAAGAGCAAGGCCGAACTGACCACAGGTGGTCATCGAAACAGAACCAAAACACCAAAAAACATAGGAGAGGAACCTTACTCCTTCCCCGCTTCGGCAGCCACCTTGTCTTCATTTTCCTTCTGCTTGGCAGCTTGCTGCTCGGCTTCCCATTCCGCTTCCTCTCTTGCAGGATCAGGCACAAATTCAATTTCCATGCCACACGAAATATCCTCCAGTCTCAAGAAGCCTGGAGGGAGAATGGGATACAGCCGACCACCAAAGGAACGCTCAGGCTGTTTGTTTTCCTCAGGTATCTTCTTATCAGCCGAACTGGTGATTTCCATATCAATAAGGCTACAGATTTCCCTAAGGGCTTCATTTTAAATTGTGTGTGCGTGGGTTAGTGGAATTGTGTGTTTCCCTGGTTAGCGGAATTGTGTGTTTGCCTGTTTGAAATCGAATATATATGTGAGTGGTTTTGACAATGATTATTTTCTTTTGTATTTCAACACAAAATTAAATATTGTTTGTTTGCTTATTTGGAGTTGTATTTTGTATTTTTATTTAATTCAAATTCCATATGTATGTGAATGGTTGTATGAATGATTATTTATGAATATGTGTATGTAATTTGAAATTGTATTCATGTGTTTGTTGTATTGAATTATGAATTTGAACGTATATGCATAATATAATGTAGATTTTAATTTGTATATTGTGTGATTGTTTATTTGAACTTGTACTCTATATGTTTCTTTATTTCAAATTACATATATATGTGTGTGTGTGAATGCTTATTTATGAATATTTGCATTGCATGTGGGTTGATATTGCAATTGTGTGTTTGTTGTATTGAATTGTGATTGTAATTAATTTCAAAACATAAATTTGAATTTGTATATAAATTGTATATTTTACTTTGTATATTGTGTGTTTTCTTATTTGGAATTGTAAAATATGTGTTCTTCTATTTGAATTTGTATTTTGTGTCTAATATTTAAAAATTTAAAATTGTATATTTCCTTATTTAAATTTAAATTTTGTGTTGTTTGAAATTGTAATCATGTGTTTTTGTTGTATTGAATTATGAATTTGAATGTGTATGCATAGTGCAGATTTTAATTTGTATATTGTGAGTTCATTTTTTCTTAAAGTTGGATAAGCATATTGGAGTGTTTTCTTTTACTGACTTGAAATTGTATGATACCTAATTAGTTA
>APFE031119721.1:14929-29863 GCA_000404065.3 Pinus taeda | reverse complement strand
GATGATATTCTTATTTTTTCTAAGAATTTATGGGATCATTTTAAACATGTACAAATTTTTATACAAGTTGAAAATAGGTATGGCCTTGTCCTAAGTAAGAAGAAGATTGAATTGTTTCAAACTTCCATTAAATTTCTTGGTCATACTATCCAGAAAGGTCGGATAGCCTTACAAAAGCATGCTCTGGAATTTGGAGATAAATTTCCAGATAAAATTACTGACAAAACCTAGCTTCAGATATTTCTTGGTTGTTTGAACTATGTCAGCAATTTTTATTGGGATTGTGCTAAAGACCGGAGCCTACTTAACCAAAGGCTAAAGAAAGATCCTTCACCTTGGACTGAAGCCCACACAGAGGTTGTAAGAAAAATTAAGGCCAAGGTAAAATCACTTCCTATTCTACATGTTTCTAATGACAATGCTTTTTAAATTGTTGAATCAGATGCTAGTGACATTGGATGGGGAGGTATCCTCAAATAGAGAAAATATGGTGGAGAACGGATTGTTCAATTTTCTTTGGGACATGGAACCCAGCTGAAAGAAATTATTCCACCATTGAAAAAGAAGTGAAAGTTGCTTGGAACTCCATTGATAAATTTGAGATCCATTTAGTTAATAAAATTTTCTTATTGAGAACAGATGCATTTGCACTAAAGAAAGTGCTGACAAAAGAAATTAAGAAACCAGGAGAGGCAAAGTTTGCCAGATGGTAGGCTCTATTCGCTAACTTTGATTTTGAAGTTGAACATATTAAAGATTCAACAAATTGCTTGCTTGATTTCCTCAATAGAGAATATATACAATAGTCAGAGCAAGTCATGGTAATTGTTACTAAATGGGATCCTAACCAACAACAATAAGTTTTAAGATCTATCCATGAAGATCAAATTTGGTCAGAATATCAGGATAACTGGAGACCAACATGGTAGTTGCGAAACACCGAGGTGCTAGATGCTAATCTCCAAGCCCACATGGATATTCTACACCTAGTTCTTGAAAGAAGAGTTTTTCCAAAAGGAAGCTGACAGATCCATGATATGGTTTACACCAAAAGCATGGCAACAACACACCAAGCAGAAGAATAATTGACAGACTTCCATGACATTAGCATGATTTGGTTAGAAGGAGGAGATAGAAGCAGAATTTATCAAAAATACTTTTGTATAAATAGAACCAGGAGTACTTGCTAGCCAAACACAACAAATAATGTTGCACTTTGGCCCAGAAACGATCCAAGTTTAATCTTTCCTGACACTATCTATAATTTTTCAAGATATAAGAAATTATGGTGGGACATTTTAAATGTTGATAGAAAGGATCAAATTCATTATACAAAATTAAAATTTGGAGCAATAGGTACTATGCAAGGAAATCAACAATGTGGTTGGTTGCAGGAATGGTGGAAAGACTACGACATCAATAAAATTGCTATCGATCTGGTTTACTACGATTCTTATGAATGTATGCAGTGTAATATTTGTTTTAAATAGAAAATTGTAGATGGTTTTCATTATCCATGCAAGACCGTAAAATATCTTCTCCATCTTTCTAAGCATGGAATTCTACACCAGTACATGACTAGACACTATGAATGGCTAGTCATGACCAAAATAAAGCATCAATATGTATTGAATAAACCCATGATATTCATAAGGATATACACAAAAGCATGGATGGACACTTGTACAATAGATTCCGATTTCTAGGAATTATGATCTTAGATGACCCCACTTCATAAATGGTTCTCATGGGCGTCCTTAAAAGTTTCCACAATGTAATATAATGTCTAGTCACAAGACTGAATGTGACCAGTTTTCCCGTGGGCTTTACTGTTCAAAAAGCATCCACTATGTAAAGTTTATGCTTTCCATGGGATTTGCTATAATCCTCCACAGTGTAAATAAGTACGAAGATTCTTCAGTCATGAGACTCAGAGCACTTCTCCAACTTTTGGTGTGCTTTGAGCCACATCACCTTGACTAATAGAATAATAAGTATTAAGTTTGTTTGTATGATTGTCAGATGTTTGTCCCCTCCTTTTCATATATAAGAAAGGGGTAAGGCTCATTTGAGGCATCGGAGTTTGGAGGGTCTTAGCGTTTAGAGATTCTAGAGAGTTTTCCTTCTCTGCAATTGCGAACACCTGTCTGATCTGCTTGCATCACGAAATATCTCTAAGTCTTAGGTGATCTAAGAAGCCTGCATATCTTTATGCTCAGCACAGATAAGAACCTAAAGTGGCCAAATCGATAGAGATTCAGTCTATATGTGTGTTAATATGTTCAAAGACTGAGTCTGTGTATTTTCCAAGAAGCCTTCGGTGAGCTATCTCATATATTGAGAAGCCAAGTCTAATAAATGCAAACACATTCAATCTCACGAAAGAACATCCTGTAAAAATTTCTGTAATCCATTTTCTGAAATAATAAAGAGTGATATTTGGTTCCGCATTTGAGTACTTGTGCATTAAAATGAGTTGTTGAGGTAGTATCTGTCTAAGTTATTCTTACTTGAAGTTCGCCAAAGGGTAGAAGGGACACCAGACCATAAGAAGGTGAGGGAAGCCATGAAGAAGGTCTCCAAAGCATGAAATACCTGAGTAGGTTCATGTATGGGTTCACGTAAAGAAGAATAAGTGGCAAAGATAGAGAAGAGACTCAACAAGACTAGTCAGTTGTGTTGTTGTTGCAAGCTTCAATGAAGCCCCTGCGTGAAATTGGTGTCAAATCCAGAGAGTTTTGGTTTAGGTTAGTACTCTTTACATCACTCTTTATATACATAAATGGATCCAGGCAAAAGATCTGTGTCTTTCTGAGAAATAGAAGAAAAATAATCAGCACAAGAAAATCGCCTTTGGGATATGTTTGCATCTACCTCTAGTCATGTTTTATATTCAACCGAACTAGAGTATGAGGAGATAGCCATTTGCAAGATGGCAGCTTCCTAGCATTAATGCTTTAGAAGTGTATTCGGATTTATCTGTGTTTCATCTAAAATTCTCTACTAGGATTTCTATAAAAGAGTCTATTGGTCAAATTCAAGAGAATTCTAAGTGTGTACAGTCTATTCCACTCCTGAATCCAAAACAACTCCAAGCCGAGGCAAAAATATTAAAAACCCAATATCTTCATCTAGGATGTATCAGAATCAGAATTCATGCTCTAACTCATCAAGGTCAGAATACTTTTGTCCTAGCTACCGTTAGAGATTTAACTCATAACAAGTATACCGATTCATTGATAGGAGGAATTGTTGCCCCTCTGTCAAATGGCCCTTTTTATTTCGATTTTTATCCAAACTTCTCAATTTATGTTTTTGATGAAATAATCGAAAAAATTCTTCAATTACAAATCCAGACAACTAGATTTGATATGTCTAGAAAGAGACATAATATTGCTAGTCAAATATGAGGATGATTTAGACATAAGAATACCCTATATCCAGCAGTCCTCCATGCACCAAGTAAGGAATCAAAATCTAGTGTGGTTGTTCTTACTGATTCAAAAAACTAGAAGAAAGAACACCAGACTATCAAATGGGAAGATCTCACATTCCCTGAACACTCGGTTGTTTCAAATCTCAAGCCTCCTGCTATGAAAAACATAACCTCTGCAGATATTCAAGAAAGCCAATCCTCTGTTGTCCTTTCTTTTCCTAGAAGATCTACTATCGACCGAAGAAGGATTGAACAAGCCTACAGAAGTTCACCACTATACAAAGATCCTCATTATGTAGATACTGCCTGTTCCAGTTCTGTTTCTAATTCTTCTAAACATATTTCATTATTTGAGTTCGCCCAGAATGCAGCAAAGAACATTATATTTTGTTTTGATCTTCAATTAATTAATTTCTGTTTGCTCTGCATCACTTTCAATTAATGACTTTTAATTAATCAATTGTTTCCTGCTTTGCTTCACTTAGAGCTACAACTCTAGCATCTAATATTAATTGATTAAATTCTTAATGCTTTGCCTCACCTTTTCAATAAGGGAACTACACTGAATCACAAGTGCATTAACTTATCTCAGCTCACCTTCTTCACCATTTCCATGTCCCATCTTCTGCATTAACCTTTCTAGAGTCTACCTTAACTTGGAGACAAGATGAATTTGTATAATTTTCATTTTAAGGTGAGAAATAATGTCATTTGGTGAAGGTTCGAGTTTATATAATATATATTATAATATAATATATATATATATTATTAAGAGAGAAGAGAAGAGAGAGAGATATATATATATAATATATATATATAATATATATACATATATATATATTTAAAATGAATTATAGGATAAAATAGTAAGAAATCAACATCAATAAATATCAAAAATACTATCACAAGCATGGAAATTGCAAAAGATAAATTACAAGCTTGAGTTGTGACATGAAGTTATGAGTTTTGATCTATGGACTTGGTCAATGGCTATGAGATTTGATGAAGCTCACCAAACCTCAAAAAAAAATTAATGTTCATCGAAATTCAAACTTCAATTTTAAAATTCGACTAACCTTGTGACATAGTTAAGAACAACCTTTCCTGTTAGTGTTCATGGCATCACCTTTCCTTCTTAAGTTAGACAGTAACAGTAAGGTTATGCATTCGCAAGGATATTTTATCCTAAATATAAGGAAGGGGGATAGTTTGATTATTCCCCTTTGGAGCAGTTTGTTCGATCCAAAAGCATAGACAAAATAAAGAGTTTTTGTAGTTGAAGCAGTTGATTATCTAGCCAATGTTGTTAATCCAACACCATTAACGATAAATCCAATACCACAAGCAATTATGGATCAAATTCCATCAAAAAAGCTAGTATTTGAGCCAATGACAACATCTAAGGGTTGGTTGGATTTCCAATCATGAGGATTGAAAAGAATGGGCTACTATCCTAGTGCCCAAAAGCATCCCATTGAGAACAAACATGTACGGCATTTTGTAGTCTCTTTGAATCATTTAACAAATTATGATTTTGATATTACTAAATGGAAAAGTAGGTAAAGGATTGAGTGCCTTGGTGGCAGGTATTGTTCACCAATAAACCATGGAGAAAATATTTTCTGGTGTCTTCTTTTTCTTTTGCATGTGCCTTGCTTTGTTTACTTGTGCTTTATGTAACTTGGGTAGAATAGCATTATCATAATGGTTCCATGGGTTGGAATACAATCATAGGTAGAGAATTAAGTTGCCAAATCCAAGTTAGAGTTGTAGTTTACATGGAGAGAAACCCTAGGCCCAACTGAAGCCTACTATCCAAAGACATGCATAGGATCTAATATGATGAAGAAAAATATAAAACTATGTGACCAACAACTCTACAATCATGTTAAAGATGTTTGTCAATAATTGCTAACACACTGAGCCAACGATCCGATGGAATATCGAGAGCTGGTGTAACTTTGATTCGTAGATGTAAGTCACAGACACAATCAACTAAGATGCTACCACTTGGTCAGAATTAGGAAATACCTATGAAACAATGATCCAATGATATTATAACAATGTTTGCATATGGAGAAATCTTGTGCATGAGTAGTTTGCCAAATAGGCCGGAAATTACTATTGTTGATGCATAGTTCGGCCCTGCCCAAGTGTCATTGTGAACTCGCTCCCCGTGGCTATGTAAGGTGTCCACTTGGCTTTCATGCATTCTTTGTAATATAAAAAAAGAGCCATAAGTCTGATAATGATGGTTGATACTTGGATATTGATCATGCATTAAATATTATTAAGCCGAGAGGTTTATTTTACAATTTAGTATGAGGGGATGTGTAAGAGTGTAAGTTTGTCCATTAGTCGTCTACTCTAAATAGAAAAATAATATGGACTATAATAAAAATTTTGAATATGCTCTAAAGTAATTAGAAGTTTAAAAAAAATTATTAGTATATGATTAAACCTTATACTTTTCAAAAATATTTCAATAAGAGATTTAAACAAACTATTAAATAAAAAATATTTCAATAAGAAATTTAAATAAACTATTAAAGATCTATGTTAACTAATTTGCATTTCAATAGGAGATTTAAATAAATTATTTAAGATCATGTTAACTAATTTATGCTATAAAATGTCTTCGTTTGTTACATGTTATCAAAATATTTTAATGGTCAATTATGTCTACATTATTATTTTAAAATTATATATCTCTATATATATTACTATATATATTATATATATATCTTATATATATATATATATAATATTATATTATATTAATTATATATCATATATATATATATATTATATTATATATATTCATTGAAAAAAAATGGTTTATATAAATGTTATTTGGTCATTATACTCTATATAGCATTCAAAAATATTGATTCTTAAACAATTGAAAAAATTACACATTGTATTTTGCAACTTAAAGAAGTTGCACTGTGAAAAAATTTGATCTCCTCTCGGCTCATGTTAAATTCGTACTTAGATGGAACCTATGTTGGTTATTTAATCTTCCTCTCTCCTCTCTCTCTCTCTCTCTCTCTCTCTCTCTCTCTATATATATATATATAATATATATATATATATATATATATTATATATATTATATATATATATATATAATATATATATCTATAATATATATATATATTGATGAAAAACCAATTTTGGTGTCTTTTGCTTTGAGTGTTTGATGTTCTCGATTACAAGATCTATTTGTTATGGACCCACTTTTTAACCCCACAAAATTACGTCCACGCAAAGGCCTCGACCTCTCGGCTACTTCAGAATCTAACTCATTGGCGCATCCACACTTCCACTATGCCACTACTTGACGTTGGCCTTAAACCAATATCCTTACCATTGATCTTCATGACCCACCAATGGCTCCATGTTTTCCCTCCATGTTATCTGACTCTGGAGAACCTTAATTGCCCCAATATTTTTAAAATGAGGTTGAGACAACACTAAGAACTAGCACAAACACATTAAAAATATTAATGTGATTGATATATGTCGAATTCTTCATTTGTCTTTACCATTAATAAATATATAATAATAAAAATAATATTACAATAAAACTATTACAATAAATATTATTAATATCATTATAATTATAATTATAAATTATATGAATTATTATTTAAATTAATTGTAATTATATATTTAAATATAAATTAAATTCTAAAAAAAATTATTTATTATAATATTATATAATATTAATAAATAATTATAATCTGAATAACAATAATTTAATTCAGAACATTTATTCGAGGTTTGATAACATGTTCATTAAATGGAGAGGAGCTAGGGTTGGGCCGCAGGAGCTGCGGTTTGGGCCGCAGCTAATAGGATCGAGGGCCTAAGGCTTCGCAGACAAGGGCTCGAAACCTGTGACGGCAACAGATGTGTATGGGGGAGGATAGTGAGAGGCTACGGAGGAGAAAGTGGCAGATTAGGGCACCAGATGGGGACATCTGGACGGACATAAATGAGCTGCTTTGGGATGTGAGATGCAAATGCCCCTCCCTAATTATGGTAATAGGAAAGCGCCTGAAGGTCCTGTTTTCGGTTACCTTTGTGTTGTCGCCATCTCCGGGTTGCTCGAGGTCTTTCCCTGTTAACGAAGGCAGGAATGGACCATTTGCGACTTTCGAATTAACCTGCTGCAAATTATTTAATCATGGTCAAACCTAGTGAAGCCGTTGATCTCAATCCCAAGCTGGAAGACATTCTGTCGGTATGGGGGAAGGAGTTAACTGCGTAGAACATTGAACGATTTTTTGTGCCAGTTGGTCGCCATGGGAACTTGAAGTCTGTTTCGGAAGCGTCGTGGAGGAACAAGACAGAAAATGGCCTATTGGAGGAGAGTTTGGGGCTGGCAGCGCTGAATAATCAGGGTGTTATTGGTCATATTGAACCTTAGGAGCCGAGATCTCAGGAGGAGGGTTTCTCTCAGGCGGATGCACACCATTTCCTTCAAGTAAGTAATGCAAAACCCCTCTCACCTGATCGTTTTTTCTCCGGAGGTCTTGAGGACGTTGTTCTTAATTATGGGTCGAAAAATTAGAACTGGAATAGTCCAGGAGGTTGTCTCAAAACTAATTTAGGGTTGGTTGAGGAAGAAAGATCGTCGACCATCACTAGATCCATTCTTGCCAGATATCTGGTAATCCCCAGTTTGGTTGTCGGGTCGGTTGGCATAGGGTCTAGTAGGGGTTTGGGCCTAAGAAAGGAAGCACCTGAAACTGAAATTGGAAGGCAAAAAGTGGATTTGGGACTCTCAGAAAGGTTAGTAAGAGGAACTGGAAGTAGGGGTTCCGCAAACATCACTATCATAGGAAATCCTACCTTAGTTAAGGACGCGCTCGCGTAGCAGGAAGAAGTAGCAAATGGTGTTTTTGACACCCAGGTTATGGAGGAGGTCTCTAGCAAGAGGCAGACCGGGGAGAAAAGGAAGAAACAGGAATTCATTAAGAAAAAAGAGTTTGAAGCGAACCTAGTCTTGGGAATGGATGTTCATATAGAGGAGGCTATTGGGGTGGCTGAATGTACTCTGGTGGGACGAGTGAGGGGTAAGAAATATTCAGCCCAATTCATCCAAAATTGGTAGGCTTAGCAATGGCAGTCAACTTCAGACAAAAGTTTCCAAGTTTCAGTCTTGGCGAAAGGTTGGTTTATGGTGAAATTTGAGAAAAGGGAAACGACGGACTGGGTACTGGCGAAAAATTGGGCATTCGGTAGTCACCCTATTCTATTCAAGTGATGGACTCCATTGCTCGACATACAGCGAGAGAAGGTCGAGATCATTCTAGTTTGGGTGCATATACCTGGTCTGCCTCCTTTCTTATGGGTGGACTCAGTATTCAGATCTATTGGGAATCTCCTCGATTCTTACGTGGAAATGGATATGTTTTTCCTTCAAACCAAGAATAAGGCCATGGTTTGGATTTTGGTCAGTTTAAATCCCAGAGAAGGCCTTACAGAAAACATCAAAATCAAATATAAAGACTTCATTTTTTATCAGCCCTTCGATTATGAACATCTGCCTTTCAGATGTCATAGATGTCATAGGTATGGCCATCTAGCAAGGGACTATCCACTGGGTATCCATCGTAGAAGGAAGCAGAAGAAAGCTGAGGTGGAGGGTTTGGCAGCAGAGAAGGAAAGGGACTCAGGGCTAGATGCGGTCCAAGAAGTGGACCCCATGGATTTCGACGGGAACAAAGAGGATAAGTCTACGAAGCAGGCTCAACAGGAGGTTTCAGGCCAGGAGATCACAACTGAAAGGCTTCTCGGGTCCGAGATTTGTTCAACAATCCACTGAAGATTTGGCAGCAACTGAAGACTCAAAGGGTATGTGCCTAGAATCAAGTAATACATCTTTGTCTCCATCTTGTGAAATTAAAGATGCTTGCTTGAATTCTAATTCTCTTATCAGTAATTATCATTTATCTGTTGCACATGCTCAAGTTGAAAGCATCATTTCTTCCATCCCCAATTTAGATCTGAACTATGAAGGGGTTCCAAATGAAAAGAACGAAGTGAGAACTATTCCCCCTACAGCTGCAAATCATTATAATATTTTCTCTCATGATAAAATTCATGTTCCTCTAGAGCCGGTTGGAGGTTTAGGTATGGATTTATCCGAGAGCTCCAAGAGGAAATCTCGGGGTAGGAAATATAACCTGTCAAAAGCTCAGGTGAAAGCTAAGTTTGATGTGGAGGATGGTAAACAAATGTCTATCCCTGGGGTTCTTAGAGCTGTGAAACCCTATGAGGAGGTTATAAAATGATTTTCCTTTCATGGAATTGTACGGGTTTAGCTAGTAAACCCAAAAAATTGGCTCTTAAGGAGATGGTTCAGCATTTTAACCCAGATGTCCTCATGTTGCAAGAAACATTAGGCATGAGTCTGGAAGTCTCATCAGCTCTAAATTCTCTTCTCCCGGGTTGGCATTTTCAATCCTTGGATTCCATTGGTCAATCGGGAGGCCTTGCCATTGGCTTTAGGGAAGGAAGGTTGAAATTAGTTAATTTGTGGGGGGCAGAACATGCATTGGGGATGGAAGTTCATTCCCCTGATTTTGGATTTCCTCTGATGATTTTAAATATATATGGATCGTGCCAAGGGAGAGTCTCCTTTTGGAATGACCTCCTTTCTAAATCGGTGATGGGGAGCCAAAACCTAGTGATAGGCAAAGATCTAAATTTTTCTATTGGAAATGCCAAGACTTGGGGGCCTTCAGCCAGAGAAGATACACTATTAGATTTCTTCATGAATACTCTCATCTCCCATAATCTGATATATGTAAACCTATTAAAATTAAGACCCACTTGGAGGAACCGTCGAACAGGTGAAGCTAGAATTGCAAAAAGACTGGATCGGTTCCTCCTCTATGAAGATTTAGCTTCCAAAATTCCGGTTTTCTAACAATGGGTGGGAGAGGGAGGAAACTCGGATCACTTTCCTATTCTTCTTGAGCTCTCCAAGCCTCCTCTGAAACTGATAGCTCCGTTTAAATTTAATGCATCTTGGTTGCAAGAGGAATCTTTCAATAAGCTTTTTAGAGAAACTTGTAGAACTCCAAGTAGGAGCTCTATGGAGGATAAGAGCTTCCTCTTCATGAAAAAATTGAAAAGGCTAAAGAAAGAAATAGTGGAATGGGCAAAGTCTAGGAAGCAGAAATAGAATGAGGATCTAAA
The DNA here is from genome assembly GCA_000404065.3 of Pinus taeda. Classification (NCBI taxonomy): domain Eukaryota; kingdom Viridiplantae; phylum Streptophyta; class Pinopsida; order Pinales; family Pinaceae; genus Pinus; species Pinus taeda. The sequence goes on along the minus strand of APFE031119721.1, from coordinate 19,212 downwards.
TCAAATCAACATAGAACTTTGGAATTTGGAAAGTATAGAGACTGATGGCTATGAATCTTAGGAGACAAAATATAGAATTTTTTTGCTAGAAAGACATAGAAGTCAAATCCTACTAAAAAGAGAGGAGGAATGGAGATTGAAAAGTAGGGCGATTTGGCTGAAGGCTGGAGATGAAAACACAAAATTATTTCACAATTATGTAAAAGGGAGGAATAACTTGAATACCATCTGGAAGCTAAAGGATGAAGAGGGTAGAGAGGCCAATACCTTTGAATCTCTCTCGCTCATTGGGAGAAGCCATTTTCAGAAGTTATTCACTGATCAAGGGGAGATAAATTTAGCAAAGGTTATTAGAAAAACCCAATGTTTTCCTCGGTATGTGGAGGAGGAAGAAGCAGAGAATCTGATGGGAGAGGTCACAAAGGAGGAAGTCGAAAGAATTATAAAATCTATGGCCAAAGACAAAAGCCCGGGCCTGGATGGGTGGACTATAGAACTCTTCCAACATTTCTTTGACCATATTGGATCAGAATTAACAGAGGTGGTTCAAGAATCTAGGAGGAAAGGTGTTGTCTACCCTCCTTTCAATTCAAATTTTATAGCCCTTATTCCTAAAAAAGAAAACCCGAGGTCTTTTGAAGACTTTAGGCCTATATCACTCTATAACTGCATTTATAAAATCATTGCTAAAGTGATAGCAGTCCATATAAAGCCGATTCTGTCAAGATGCATTTCAAATGAACAATTTGGGTTTCTAGATGGGCACCAGATCCATGAAGCCATTGGGGTTACTCAAGATACAATCCACAACGTTAATCAGATGAAAAGCAAAGGAGCGGTGGTGAAAATCGATCTCTCAAAAGCCTATGACAGAATCAGCTGGACCTATATCAGGATGTTGCTAATGCATCTAGGCTTCAAAATTGATTTTATCAACTAGATTATGGGGTGTATCACCAATGTCAGTTTTGCGGTTCTGATTAATGGAGCAACCTCTTCCTTCTTCAAAGGACAAAGAGGGTTAAGACAAGGCTGCCCTTTGTCACCTTTACTTTTTCTCCTGGTTGTAGAAGGCTTGAGTCAATTAGTTCTAAAGGCCAAAAGGGAAGGAACCATGAGAGGTATGGAAGTTGCAGTTAATATGTTCATCTCACACTTACTTTTTGTTGATGACATCTTACTATTCAGCAACGGGAATATATCTGAAATAAAGGAACTCAAGAGAAATCTTAATCTTTTCATGAAAGCTACAGGGATGCAAGTGAATTATAGGAAATCTTAGCTGATTATGGAAGGTTTTAATAGGCAAGAGAAAAGCCAAATTACCTCAATTCTTCCCTTTGATGTGCATAAGCTCGAGGATCCTTTCAAGTATTTGGGTTTCTAGCTAAAACCGAATGCTTATATGAAATAGGACTGGAACTGGTTGCTAGCTAAAATAGAAGCCAGAATAACTTATTAGAGTTTCAAGTGGATTTCCAAAGCAGGTAGGCTGACCTTAATCAAATTAGTCCTATTAGCAATTCCGGTTTACTGGGCTACTTTGACATGGGTACCTAAAGGAATTCTGGAGAAGATAAGAAGCATTTGTAGCAGATTTCTCTAGGCAAGATCAAAGGCGGATTCAGTGCTTCCTTGGGTTGCCTGGAACACAGTGGAAAGACCTAAAGAATGGGGAGGGTGGGAAATAAAAGACCTCACTGCTTTTGGCCCCTGTCTGGCAGCTAAATCAGGATGGAGAATCATTAAAATGGAAAATCTCTGGACAAAAGTGGTGAAATAGAAATACATAGACCCTGTCCCTCTAGAAGATTGGATAAGAAACCCCAACAAGAAAGGAGAGAATGCTTTTGTGGTTTGGAAGGCTACCATAGAGGCATTCAAGATTATCGAGCAATGTCTATTGTGGAATATTGGGAATGGGGCAAATCTTCGAATAGGAAAGGACCCCTGGGTGGGTTGTAATGTTAATTTTTCTCTATCCCCAGGTTTTATCAAGCACCTAGAACCTAAAGGAATTTTTTTCCTTAGCCAAGTAGAGAAACATGGGCATTCAACAATTTGGGGACAAGCTTGGAAATCGAGAGAGGAGTTGGATCTCTTGCCCTATTGGTGGAATGATTGGAATATCTACACCCAAAAACTCTCCAGATCAAATATGAGGTTAAAAGACAGACCAGATCTACTAGTGTGGGCCCATGCAGATTCTAGATCCTATTCTCCAAAATTCGGGTATAAGTTCCTTATGTCAAAGAAAGGTTGGGGGGATCCAAAATGGTGGGCCAAGCTCTTATGGAATTTAAAATGCCCTGCAAAAGCCAGACTTTTCTTCTGGTGCATTCTCAAGAGAAAAGTCCCCACATGGGACATCCTTCAATCCAGGTATAAGTCAGGGCCAGGGAGATGTTCTCTATGCAAAAATGAATCTGAAACAATAAGGCATATATTTATAGAATGTCCAATTGTTAAAAAGTGTGGGTGGAGGTTGGGAAGCTCATCCAAAAGCAGATAGTCTGGGAAGGGGAAAGCCTTTCGAATGTTTGGTATAAATGGTGGTGCTTATATCCAGAGGGGAACATGCTGAATTTACCTCCCATTATTTCATGGGGCATCTGGATTGCCAGGAATACGAGCATCTTCATGGATAAGGAAACCCATGTCGAGGCCATTGCCATACAATGTATCTCTATTTACACAAACATTCCTGAATTAGAAGAGGAGAGGACTCCTAGATAGGTTAGAGAGGAACAAATCAAGGAAGGTATTCCTTGGGCTTACTTTGATGGGGCCTCCGAGAATAATAAAGCAGGAGCAGGGTTGGTTATACACCTAAATGAAAACCAGATTCTAAAAGCATCCGTGGGTTTAGGCACTGGCTCAAACAACTTCGCAGAATTGTCTGCTCCAAAGTTGCTCTTATGTTGGTTTATCCACAGGAGCATCTTCACAGTTCAGATTTTTGGGGATTCTTTGAACGTTATAAAATGGTCTAATGGACAAAGTAGATGTCAAAATTATATTTTGAGACCTTTATTAAAAGAGATTTAGAATTTAAAGCTTTCATTTAATGTTTTCTCTCTATGCCACATCTACAGGGAACGCAATGATTCAGCAGACAGGCTTTCTAAAGAGGGTCTGCAACAATATTTGGGCAGCTAGAGAATAGTGGAGGAGAACCATGGAGAGATCCATGTCTCGGATAAACCTCCTTACTCTTAGTCTGCTATCTTTTTGAGACTTCATAGGCTTTGCAACGCCATTCTTTTTGGTTTTGTTTACAACTGTTATGGTGTTTTTATAAAACTGTTTTTAGTACTGTATGACTTTGGCATCTATTTTTTGTTTGGGTTATTTTCCTCGGTGAGGAGACCCGAGAAATAGATGCATTTTTTTTATCTTTTTATGGAGATGTTCAGTATATGGAAACTATATATTTTTTATTGTTCTGAAGACGGGAGCTGTTTTCCTCAATATCAGGAGGCTCACGGTTTCAAGGTTCCTTTTCTCTCAAGTTTTGGATAGGAAGGGCAGTCTCTTCTTGTACAGCGCTATGACTCTCAATCATACAGCAAACAGAATGCTCTGGCATATACTATGTAACTTTTTATGCTGTTTATAAAAAGTTCGATTTTTTTGGAAAAAAAAAAACAATAACTTAATTCAGTAATACAATGATAATTTTAAAATAATTATAATAATATGTTAATTATTAGGTATCAATATATATAATTAATCGTAATTAATTATTAATCGTTAATCATGTTATTATTATAAATTATTTATTTATTTAATTATTATTAATTAATTAAATAACTATTTAGTAATAATTAATTATTAACTATGGGTAATTTATAAACCATGCTTAACCATAATTGATTTTCATATCAACACATTCATTTTGACAATGTGACATTCGACCATGGATGACCATGTACAATTAATATTGACCATGGTTGCCAAGGTAGCGCATTTCTATCACCAGAAATTTAGGGAAGCCATAGAAATCGAAAAAAGGCCGACCAACCTCAATAGAGATGACCGCTGGAAAATTAGCAATTGTTGGATCCCTGCCCTTTCATCCTAGCCACTTCCCCGCCCTTCCCCCCGTCCCTAGCCTGCGTCTTTCTTGTTTCCCCCTCATCCCCTTGTGCATTTGTTTTCCTGTTCTCCTTCTCATTTCTCTATTTTAGTTCCTCTTGTTTAATTAAGAGGAATTTGCCTCTTCTCTATGTTATTAGATTCCTTAATCTTAATTAGTGGTCCATTATTTAACTTATTAGGTT
>APFE031119721.1:635-14410 GCA_000404065.3 Pinus taeda | reverse complement strand
TTACCTTTATTTAAACTTTGGTAATAAATATAACAAAAATTTGGTGTATAAAAATATATATATATTATTTTCCTCTCCCTTTCCCTCAGTCCAATCATATTGGCTAGTTAAATTTAACCATTTTTCAGTCAAATTACACAGTCCAATGTAGTTGTTTCCTAGTCAAAATCAACCGTTGGAAGATCTACTCTCCCTATGTAACATACAACCATGATCTGATTCTTCAACTTGGCCTGATGATGAACCACACTCGTTGGTTTGAAACACGTCGACAAAAGTATTATAATGTGATCTCCATCGAAGAAATCTTATCAAAAACTTGATATGGATCAAAGAAGCTTAAATTCAACAGATGATTATCATATTGAGACAATCTTTGTCATATTACGACGTTGGACCATGGTTGAGACAATGATTGATTTTCATATTGAGACAATGTCATGTTGGACCATGGTTGACCATGGTTGATTAATATTAAACCTAATGGAATAATATTATAAATCCAAGGTATATAAACCCTAAGATAAATATTATAAACACTAAAAAAAACATGGTTGATCATGGTCGATTTTCTTATTGAGAACAACCTTGTCACAATGTGACATTTTACCATGGTTGACCATGATATATTTTCAAATTGACAAAAATCTTTGTCACAATACAACATTGGATTATGGTTGACCATGATTGATTCTCATATTGAGACAATATTTATCATAATGCGATGTTGGACCATGGTTGACCATGACCAAGATTATAAACCAAAGGGAATAATAAACCCTAGGGATTAATACTAAAAACCCAAGGGATTATAAACCTAAGAAATAATATTAAAACCTAGTAATATGAATCCCAAGATATTATAAACCTATATTAATAAACCCAAGGGATAAGAATTAGAAACCCACGGTATATAAACCCTAAGATAAATATTATAAACCCTAAAATAAACATGGTTGACCATGGTTGATTTCCATATTGAGACAATGCTTGTCACAATGCAACATTATACCATGGTTGACTATGATTGATTTTCTTATAAATAAAATCTTTGTCACAAATGCAATGTTGGAAAATGGTTGACCATGATTGAATTTATCAAATATGGTTGACGATGGTTGACCATGATTGAATCTATAAAAAATAGTTGACCATGGTTGACTATGATCGATATTATAAACCTAAGGGAATAGAAAACCTTAAGGATTAATGCTAAAAATCCAAGGGATTATAAACCCAAGGGAATAATATTAAGCCCTAGGAATATGAACTCTTAGATTAATAAACCCAATGGATTGATATTATAAACCCAAGGGATAAAATTATAAAACCAAGGCATATAAACACCAAGATAAATATTATAAACCCTAAAATAAACATGGTTGACCATGGTGGATTTCCATATTGAGATAATCCTTGTCACAATGTAATGTTGGATCATGGTTTGCCATGCTTTACCATGATTGGATTTCATATTGAGACAATATTTTTCACCATGCGATGTTCGGCCACAGTTGATTTTCATATTGAGACAATCAGTGTCATAATGCGACATTCGACTATGATTAACCATGGTTGATCATGGTTGGCTATTATTGACCATGGTTGACCATGATTGATATTATAAACCTAAGGGAATAATAAAATAAAGGGATTGATATTATAAACCCAAGGGATTAATACTAAAACCCCAAGGGATTATGAACCCAAGGGAATAATATTAAACCCTAGGAATATGAACCCTTAAATAAATAAACTCAAGGGATTGATATTATAAATCCAAGGAAAAAATAAACCCAAGGGATAAAAACTATAAACCCTAGGTATATAAACATTAAGATAAATACTGTAAACCCTAAAATAAACATGGATGACCATGGTTGACCATGGTGGATTTCTATATTTTGATAATCCTTGTCACAATACAAAGTTGTACCATGGTTAATAATGCTTTATGATGATTGATTTTCATATTGAGACAATCTTTGTCACCATGCAACCTTGGACCATTGTTGACCATGGTTGATTTTCATATTGAGACAATCATTGTCACAATGCGACATTCGACCACGATTGACCATGGTTGATTATGATTGGCTATGATTGACCATTGTTGACCATGTTTGATATTATAAACCTACATGAATAATAAACCCAAGGGATTGATATTATAAACCCAAGGGATTCATACTAAAACCCCAAGGGATTATGAGCACAAGGGAGTAATATTAAACCTAAGGGACTAATATTATAAACCCAAGATATATAAACCCTAAGATAAATATTACAAACACTAAAATAATCATGGTTGACCATGGTTGATTTTCATATTGATACAATCCTTGTCACAATGCGGCGTTGGATCATGGTTGACCATGCTTAATGATGGTTAATTTTGATATACTAAAAACCCAAGGGATTTTAAACCTAAGGGAATAATATTAAACCCTAGGAATATGAACCCTTATATTAGTAAACCCAAGGGATTGATATTATAAACCCAACAGAATAATAAACCCAAGGGGTAAAAATTATAAACCCAAGGCATATAAATGCTAAGATAAATATTATAAACCCTAAAATAAGCATGGTTGACCATAGTTGACAATGGTGGATTTCCATACTGAGATAATCCTTGTCTCAATGCAATGTTGGACCATGGTTGACATGCTTTACCATGATTGATTTTCATATCGAGAAAATATTTGTCACCATGCGATGTTGGACCATGGTTTATTTTCATATTGAGACGATCATTGTCACAATGCAACATTCAACCATGGTTGACCATGATTGATATTAGAAATGTCAACAGTTGCACATGGAAGACATGAATTGGAAAACAACACTAGAGGAGCTAACAGGTGTGGATCACCAAGAGCTCCTACAAGCAAATACACCACTTGTGCTTCATATTAAACTCCAATAATAAATAGATACACATTGTTAGGGATAGTAAATCAAATCCCTAAATGATAGCAACTGAATATTGAAGAAAATCACAATCATAACTATGTAACAATAATCACCTAATCTCCATTAATTCTAACACTCCCCCTTAATGGAGAAAGGGTTCTTAAACACACCTAATATGTCCCTAAACAAATCAAACTTCAGTCTTCCCAGAGGCTTAGTAAATATATCAGCCATATTATCACAAGAATTACAATATTAAACACAAATTTCTTTGGACTACACCTTTTCCCTAACAAAATGAAATTGAGTGTCTATGTGCTTAGTGTTTTTATGAAACACTAGATTGTAAGCCAGTTTGATGGAACTCTGATTATCACAATTGATAATCGTAGCTTCTGTCTGTTCTTCTCCTGCATCTTGAAGAAGTCTCTGCAACCAAACTGCCTCACATGTCGTTGCACACATAGCTCGCTATTCTGCTTCTGTTGAGGATAAGGCTATAGTATGCTGCTTCTTGCTACACCAAGAGATAACCCAGGACCCAATGCTGAAGGCATAACCTGTAATTGATCTTCTATCATCTAAATTTCCTGCCCAATCAGAGTCTGTATAACCTGTCAAACTAACATCAAATGAGTCAGAATACAAAATACCAAAGTCTGAAGTTCCTTGCAAGTACCTCAGTACTCCTTTCGCTGCAAGCTAATGGTTCTCATGTGGTTGAGTCATGAACTGACTCAAAGCACTCATTGCATAAGCTAGATCTGGTCTTGTTGTAGTCAAATAAATAAGACTACCAACTATCTGTACAATGTTGTATCTACATATTTCGAACCATCATTCACCTGAAGTTTGTTGTTCTACTGTAAAGGAACAAATGTAGCCTTGCACTCATCCATTTTAAATTTAGTTAACAAACTCTTAGCATACTTACCTTGGGACAAGAAAGTTTGGTTTGAATCTCTCCAAACTTCTAGACCCAAACAGTAATGCATTTCTCCAAGGTCCTTCATCTCAAATTTCTGTGATAACTGTTGCTTGATTTCTTCAATGAGATTGTTTGCACTCCCTATCATGATCAAATCATCTACATATAAAGAAATCAACACTATCTGTCCCTCATCATTAAACACAGTATACAAATTGGGATCATTTTTGCTCCATTTATAGCCATGCATGAGAAAAATGAGTCAATTTTTTCCTACCAGGATCTAGTGGCCTGCTTTAAACCATATAAAGCTTTCTTTAATCTACATACTAAGTGCTCTTGTCCCTTCTTAACAAACCCCTCAGGCTGCACTAAGTATACTTATTCTTTTAAATCACCATTTAAGAAAGCAGATTTAACATCTAATTGACGTATTTCCCAATGATGCTTAGTGGCTAAAGCAATAATCAATCTAATGGTATTTAGTTTTTCAACAGGGCCAAATGTTTCCTCAAAATCAATACCTTATTTCTGGGAATACCCCTTTTCCACCAACCTTGCTTTATGCTTTTCAATAGACCCATCTGCTTTAAATTTCAACTTAAATAACCATCTACAACCTATGGGTTGTTTATCATTGGAAACTTTACTAGATCCCAAGTATTGTTCTTAATAATAGATTCATATTCCTCTTTCATTGCTTCCTTCCATTCAAAATTCTTACTAGCTTCATAAAAATTAGAAAGTTCTGCAATGTTTAACATACAATTCATGAGTGCACAATCCCTATATTGAGCTGGTAACGGTTTCAGCCTACTAGATCTCCTGAGCGGTGGGGGTTCAACTATTCTGTTGTGTTCTTCTCTTTGTGGACTGAACTCGATTTCTTCCTCTTTATCCTGCTGCTACTAACTGATCCCTATTTCACTATCCTCATCTAAAAGTAATGGTACATACCATTCTTCGTTGTTTTGAATAGGATTTCCATCATCAACTTGCTCATGGAATACTACATCTCTACTAACAAACACCTTGTGAGTAGAAGGATCAAACATTTTATAATCCTTATACTCACTGCAGTATCTAATGAAGGTACATTTAATGGCCTTTGAATCTAACTTCTTCCTGTTATCTTTGGGAACATGCGCAAAATCTTTACAACCAAATACTCTAAGGTGATCTACTGCAGGCTTGAAGCCAAGCAATGCTTCAAAAGGAGTTTTATAATCAAGACTTTTAGTAGGACTCCTATTCTTCAAATAAATTGCAGTATTAATAGCTTCTGCCAAAAAAAAATTGGTTAGATTCTTACCTTTCAACATACTACAAGAACAGTCCACCAATGTTCTGTTTTTTGTCTCAACTACTCAATTTTGCTGAGGAGTGTAAGGTGTTGAAAATTGTTGTTGTATCCCATGCTCATTGCAGTATTTGATGAAAACCCCTTTCTTGAATTCTCTGCCTTGATCTAATCGAAGAATCCTGATGAACTTTCCTGTCTGCTTCTCAATCATGTTTCTGAATTGCTTGAAATATTCAAAAGCATGACTCTTATGTTTAAGAAAATATACCCATGTGAATCTTGTACAGTCGTAAACAAAGATTAAAAAGTAGTAGGTCCCACCTAACGATCTTGTCTGCATCGGGCCACATAAGTTAGTGTGTACAAGTTCAAGTATATCCCTCTGTTTCCTATGTTTAATAGCAGGAAATTCACCTCTGTGTTGTTTACCTAATGCACATGCTTCACAATCAATATGCAACTTTTTCAAAATAGGAAGACCATCTACCATACCTTTGTTCTGCAACAGAATAAGGTCACTGAAATTGATATGCCTAAGTTGCTAATGCCACAAATTTTCAGTAGACTTATTCGATGACATCAAGGCTTGATGTGGCGTACTCTTCACATCCAATTTGTAGAGTCCTCCTATGCGAATACCTATAGCAATAGGCTTCATCTGATCCAACAAATCTTTAATAATACAATAAGATTTAAAGAATTCTACCTTGTGATCCTGATCTATAATCTTTGATACATAAATTAGGTTCTTCTTAATACCAAGAATATACCAAACATCAGATATATTCTTGATCTTTTCATCAGGTAGAGTAACAAGGACATCTCCATGTCCCTTGATCTCATACCCTCTATTATCTCCAAGGTATACTTTTACTCCAGTGTTGGATTCTCTAAAATTTATGAACCATTGCTTTTTACCTGTCATATGTGAGGAGGCTTCAGAATCTATGAACCAAATATCTGATTCATCCTGCTTAGTAGCTAAAGTAGTCTCAGCCTCAGCCATAAACAATCTGACATCCTGATTCTAATCTGCATCTGCATCAGCCAAATGACCTGCATGTCTTCTCTTCTTGTACCTCTCCCCATCTGCCTTTTTCTTATGGAAAAATTTAGCAATATGGCCTATCTTAGCACAATAAAAGCATTTAGGAGTAGAGTCATGTATATGCGAGGTCATACCTTGTGGTGTCCTTTTTCTTTATGCACCGATTTCCTGTGATCAGCCACTGCTTTCCCTTTGGCTTGAACTTTGTCGTCAATGCAAGATCTAGATTTTGAGGTTTGAGAGACAACCTCCTTTCCTCTTCTTGTAGCAAAATCACAGTGAGCTCTTCAAATCCTGGAGGCTTTTCTCTTTCATTCAATCTATTTATAAATATTTGATAATCATCCATCATGCCATTCATGGTAATTGTCACCAGATCATCATTTGCCACAGTCTAACCGATATCAGTTAGTTTATCTTTAACTTCCTTTATTCGGGATATGAATGAAGAAACATACTCATTATCCTCCATCTTGATTAAGAGAATCTTCTTCTTGAAGTACAAGGTTTGACTGGTGTTCTTAATCTCATACATCTCTTTGAGAATCGTCCAAATGTCATTTGTTGTCTAGCAATCCCAAATGTGAGGGATGATGCAATCTTTGACTGATAACTTAAGTGGCACCTTTGCCTTCATCTCCCTTTTCTCCCAGTCTTGAATTATTGTATTCGATCCACTAGTTACAGTAGTTGGCTTGACTTCATCACCGGTGGCAATGCTATAGGCATTTTGTCCCTCAAGCAGAGTCTGATGCTTAAATTTCCAATTTGTGTAATTGGAACCATTAAGCTTATTACTCTCATTAAGATAAGCTACGACAATTTGATTATTCATCTTGAATGAATAAAATCTTCAACAATTTGAGAAAACCTCAAATGTTAAAAAAATACCTTGTTCACTGCAAATTTCCTTCATAAAAAAAAAAAAAAAATTGCCCTCCTCCAATTTCACTTAAAAGAATTCCAGATCCTCTTTTTCTTTTTAAAAAGAATACTCAAAAAATACCCACTCATTTTTTTAAAATAAGGATTCCTTCAAAAAATAACGAAATTCCTTTTTGTTTTTTTAATTAAAGAATTAAAAACTTCAATTAAAAGCTTCCCAAATTCAGAAATCCACGTGAAGCTTTAATGTAAAAAAAGGCGGCTTTAAAAAAAATCCATGTGAAGCTTTAAGGTAAAAAATGGCTTTAAAAAAGATGCATAAATACTTTACAATTAAAAAAAAAAAATCACGTGTGGCAATGTGCTGTGAAAAGACAACCACAGTTAATCTCCTTCAAACACAACCACAAATTTAATCTCCTCTCCTCAAATTTAATATGTTTCCAAATGCAGCAAACAAATGCAGTCTTTAACCACCACAGCCACAACTTTTCCACGCTCAGATAAAACAATCATCGCGACTGTTCACATCTTTTTCACGACTATTTGCAGGTGTACACCAGAAACCTGCGATGATGTCGGAATATAAAAAATTGTGTAGTCTCAAAGAGTATCATCGTGATTATTCTTCATTCAACCTGCGACGACATCACAATTTTATATTCTCAACTCAGTTTATAGGCCTCTCCTTCCTACAGCTCTAATACCATGTCAACAATTACACATGGAAGACATGAATTGGAAAACAACACTAGAGGAGCTCACAAGTGCGGATCACTAGGAGCTCCTACAAGCAAATACACGACTCGGACTTCACATTAAACTCTAATAATAAATAGATACACATTGTTAGGGATAGTAAATCAAATCCCTAAATGATAGGAACTGAATATCCAAGAAAAGCATAATCATAACTACGTAACAATAATCACCTAATCTCCATTAATTCTAACAATAAACCCAAGGGAATATTAAACCCAAGGGATTAATATTAAAACCCCAAGGGATTATGAACCCAAGGGAATAATATTAAACTTAACGGACTATATTATAAACCCAAGGTATATAAAACCTAAGATAAATATCATATACACTAAAATAAACATGGTTGACCATGGTTGATTTTCATATTGAGACAATCCTTATCACAATGCGACGTTGGACCATGGTTGACTATGCGTATCCATTTTTTATTTTCATATACTAAAAACCCAAAGGATTATAAACCTAAGAGAATAATATTAAACCCTAGGAATATGAACCCTTAGATTAATAAACCCAAGGGATTGATATTATAAACCCAAATGATAAAAATTATAAACCCAAGTTGTATAAACATTAAGATAAATATTATAAACCCTAAAATTAACATGGTTGACCATGGTCGATTTCCATATTGAGATAATCCTTGTCGCAATGCAACATTGGACCATGGTCAACCGTGTTTTACCATGATTGATTTTCATATCGATACATTCTTTGTAACCATGCGACATTGGACGATGGTTGACCATGGTTGATTTTCATATTGATACAATCATTGTCACAATGTGAAATTTGGCCATGGTTGATCATAGTTGAACATGATTGACCATGGTTGACCATAATTGATATTATAAAACCAAGGGAATAATAAACCCAAGGGATAAAAATTATAAACGTAAGGTATATAAATGCTAATATACATATTATAAACCCTAAAATAAACATGGTTGACCATGGTGGATTTTCATATTGAGATAATCCTTGTCACAATGTATTGTTGGACCATTGTTGACCATGCTTTACCATGGTTGATTTTCATATTCACAGTTGGTTAATATTATTTGGAGGATCAAGATGTTATGATAACATGAACAACAATTCCTTCTTATGAAATAGTGGTTGATTTGCATGTGCCAAACTTGGTGGAGTTGTAGTGTGAGTCCATAGCCATTAGAATAAATGGGTTCCTCTACAATAAGGGATGTTTGTTTTTGAGGTTAATGTGAAAGTGTTTTCACCAAGATTGGGGGTGCTTCATGAAATTTGGTATAAATGGTGTATAATCAACCCTTGTATGGTCTATGATGATTTTAGACTTGAGAGATAGTTTGTGATTTATTTTCCCATTGAAATTGGCTTACTCAATGGTTACTTGACCTTAGTTGTGCATTTTCATGATATTCTTACTGAGTGCATTAGAGTTTTCATAGCAATTTTGATGGCATTCTAGATTATGAGCACATGGAAATGGTTCCTTGCTTGGAGAATTCGCTAATTAGGAGGAGAATAATATTTGATCTTGGAAGAGGTAATTAGATACTAGAAAACATGGGGTATATGAGATTCTTGCATGGAGCCTTAGAGTTGAATGGGGGAGAGTTGGGTTGTGAAAATATTCATTTAAGGAGAGTGGAATTGGTAGAGTACATGGCTTAAGAGGATTGTTGGGATCTTTGTAGGCCTATAGGAGGAGTGTCAGGAACACCTTATGGAGTTCCCTTACATTTTTAATGTTTCTTGTGGATGACATCACCTTAGGGCTTGACATGTGTACCCTTGGACTATGGCACTCAACACATGTGATCATACATGTGTTGTTATAGGGTATTTTTAAGGCCATGGCTCACATATGTATTATTTACCTCCCTAATGTGTCATTAATATACAAGAAATATATATTCCTATTGGACAGCTAATCCTCTAAGGGTTGGTTTGAAAGTTGAACAACCAAAGGGAGTCCAAGGGACCACTTGGAATATGAAAGCAAGGGTTACTCCTATGTATTATAAATATATATAATTGTGAATAAGAAAATAAATCAAATGTTTATCTTTCATATTGCCTCCTTCATGTATGTGCTTAACATGGTATCAGAGCAGGTGAATTCTGGGCCTGCTCCAATTTGAGCCACTATTTTTGTGGCCTCCACCTGGGTATGCATGTTCTGAATTTCAGTCTTGCCATTTTGATCCTAATTCTCTGCCATATTCTTTAAACATTTAATGCACTCGGCTATTTTTCCAAGAATATACTTCACTAACGCTCCCTCATGAAATACGTTGGTCCTAATTTGAACAACGTTGCATATTCTGACCTCTTGCATGAGAATCAATACCTGATTCTATCTTGAAGAGAGATTGGTCTAATATCTGCGCACTGACCTGTAAACAAACGTTTTTATATGCCTAGTGTATTTGCAATGGTTTATCTAACTTTGCTAAGCCTAGAATCTCCTCAGCACTATCCTTAGTAGTTCTCTTCCTAGGGTGGTAGTATCATGAAGAACCTCTAGCGGGAAATAGACACCTGAATTACCATCGAAGATGCAATACCAGATTCAGAAGAAGGACTAGTTTGATCTCTTCGTACGACGGTGGAGACAGGGGATGGTTTTCCCAGAGGACATGAATGTCCAAGAATAGAGGGTAAATCTAAATCAGGAGGAGCCCATTAGTTGGCCAGTGGATCATCAATTTGATTTGATGTTGAACTAGCATATTTTTTATTTGAGCTTTCATCTAATTTTAATGTTTTTTTTATTTGTGCTTTCCTCCATTAGCTCATGGTTACTTTGAATGCTTGGCTTGTTTACCATATTACCTGGCCAGATAAAATTGGGCTTTTGTATATTTGTGACATTATTCGTACTGTCTCTGACACTACTACCATCATAACTTTCCTTCGAGTGGATCGTCAATAATAGCACCAGCACTTTCCTATAGACGGTTTTCTCCTCGAGAATTATTATTTCCATTCTCCTTAGACCTTTAGTTTAAACTAGAATTCAAATGCCCTAAACACCACACTAATCAATTGAGCCACTCAGGCACTCACTTAACTTTTCCTATCTCTTTCACTTTATCTATGACCATTCTGTCACATTGGTGCGGATAAATAAGTCCAAAGTTAAGTGCCTTTCCTGTCAATTTTATAAGGCATAGTTGTATTTCAAGCATTTCTCTTTATTTTCAAAGAGAACTGCCCTCCTCATTGAACACTAATCCTATTGGTCGAACTTCATCACCGCTTCATAGCACCATCTTGCTTCTATAATACCAGTCCCTCTGAAATCTCTCCAATTCAAAGACTGCTGAAGTCACTAAAAAATCTTTGGTTTCAAAATCCAACTAAGGCATGCACATCAATCTGCTGATGGATTTTATGAAATCATCCCAGATTTCACCACCCAGATAGGCACTTAGGTATTCCTACTGAGACCAAACAATATCCAACACTTAGATCAATCTTATTTCTTCAATTATGAAGCTCACCAAAGCAAATCTGCAAGAAGCCAATAACAAATAAGACGATGATTGCAGAGCCAAAGGTAGTGAAACTTGAATTTGACAACACAGGAAATGAGGTCATCTCACTTATCTTGAAGGGAACACAAAGGGAAGAATATAAATGTATCTCAAATTTCTTTCAATGTAACAATGATTGATTTAAAGCCAAACTATGCTCAAAATCATTTCCTTTCATAAGAAGTCGAGATCGAGAGGAGAAGAAGAGAAAGGAGTGGGACAATATTACCCTCTACTCGAGCTTGGTATGTGAGAATGCATGGTATACACACGTTGAATTTTATATGTGTGTTACTTCATTATTTGTGTGTTGTTTATATTGTTGTTATCATTTAGAAAGTTGTGTTGTTTATATAGCTTCCATATATCAATATAATTGGTTTGTAATCCACTAGTTGTTAAGAAGAGATGTGAAGGTTTTCATAAGAGGAATGTGCACTTCACTGTTAAAAGGTAACTTTTAAAGAATCAGAAGAAGGTTATTTTTCACTAGTCTGAACTAGTTTGTTGGCAAGCATTGCCTTTATTAGAGTTAGCACTATCACATGTAATGAATTATGTTCAATATATCCACATTGAGAAGCTGGACCCCTCATTTCATAAGCTTGAGATGTTAATGAAAATGGCCAAAATTACTGAGGTACTAAAGTTCTTGAAAACTCTGATACATTCCACTGATCATGATACATTCAAAATCAGCAAGAACACTCTCTGTGATACTAAAACCTATCTGCACAATACATAGGGAAAAATAGACTTTTTGGAGCTTGAATCTCAGCTTCAGCAAGTAGAATTACAACAGTGGAGTCATCACTCTCAACTTGTCTTTGTTCAGAACATTGAAACAAAATCCCATAAGTAGAAAATCAATAATGTTGGAGTTGATTCAGATCCAGTGCCCAATGAAGCAGCAAAGTTACATGGAGATGCAGAAGTTCAGTCTGTACTTCCCAAGTTGGTCATCAGACCTTGGGAAGAGCTTGTCCATAACAAGCACAGAACTAGTCTTAGATATGACAAGGATGTGTCCTTTCATATTCCAAACTATTCCTATCCCATCAAATTTCAGAGTGCAGGATTTCTTCATGAGACTTCACCTTCACCTGTTCCAAATTCTACTACTTCACATTTGCAATCAAAGGTTGTTAAATGCCAACATTGTGACCGATTTGGCATATGAAAGATCATTGTTTTTATCTTCATCCATGTAAGTAATGTCAAAAAACCAATCATTCTTCAAATAAATTCTTCAAAAACAAGTCTCCTGCAAGAACAAAGATTCATCTTGGAAGGATCGCTTCTTGGCAATGGGCTTCAACAACCAAGAAGATATTTCAATCATCTCTCTAAACTTGTTCTAAAGTATTGAACAGTCTTGCAGTTGAGTTTCCTCCATCATCTCACCTTGTATCTGACAGGGGGGAAGTGATGGTCATCTATAAGCTTCAAAGCCACATCAAGTGAGCCTGAGCCACAACCTTCCATACCAGATTCAGAGTTATATCTGGAGAAAAATATGCCCCTGAGCATGCCTTCAATTGGCGATGCCTCTTTAAAGAATTGGGGACACTTCCTCTAGTAGAAGTATTCAATGTCTTGTCAGTTTTGGAAGAGTTCCAGGAATTGCATTAAGCATTCCAGAGTTGTTGGTCATCCTTAAACCATCACAGGTTGAGACCTCCCTTTTCAGGTTGAAGTTCTCCCTTTTATGTGAGGTGAGACCTCCCTTTCATGGTTGAAGGTTTCCCTCTTCAAATCATCATGAGCAGTTCCTCTAGCAGAATACCTCAACTTCTTGCCAGACCTGGTAGAGTTTTGGGAATTGAACTAAGAATTCCAGTGTTGGTGGTCATCCTTAAACCACCTCCCTTGATACCAACATTTCAGAGAGCACATTCAACCTAGTGCTACCATGGATTTTTGCATGTTTTGTATTATAGCTCTCTTCTTGGACTCATACATAACCCTTCGGATTAGGGGGGGTTGGGGAATTTTGGGCACCTAATCCTCTAAGGGTTGGTGTGGAAGCTGAAAAGCCAAATGGAGTCCAAGGGACCACTTGGAATATGAAACCAAGGGTCACTCCTATGTATTATAAATATGTGTCGTTGTGAATAAGAAAAGAAAACTAATGTTTATCTGTCATATTGCCTCTACCATGCATGTACTTAACAATTCCTTTACTCAATAACTCACATAACACTCTTGTGTTAGAGATGTGATTAAGAGGAGTGCACCACTTTTCCTCTCTCTATGACTTCTTCTTATGTACCCTCTCTTGTTGGGTTGTGTTATATTCTTTCCATGACTAACCTACGTAGTGAACCGGGGGTTAGAGGGGGAGCGGAGCCCCCCCTTCGTCGCGCCAATTGCGCAGCGGGGGGGTCACAGGGGGGGCGGCAGCCC
>APFE031119720.1:0-37250 GCA_000404065.3 Pinus taeda | reverse complement strand
CACCAGAATACCAACAACACTTCTCTATAAGATACAAAATTCCAGCCTTCTGGATCTCTGTGATGAGGGATCCATATATAGATGATTATAGGGAGGTGAGTCATCTTCTGGGGTCTTGATTAGTGTCCTCTCTCTGATAGTTCCTGCTTCCACTTAGAGAATGATGATCTCTTACTCATCTATGGTTGAAAACAGAGAGGCAAGTGTCAGAGGGGAAGCTTTTGGAAGAATCCATGATCTTCCACCTCGCATTTTGTCCCTGCCATTTGTCCATTCCCGACCATCGCACCCTACAGAGGAGCAATTCAGTATGCATCACACCCTATACATTGGGAAGGTGATATGCACCGCACCCTCTGCACTGGGGTTTTAGTATGGTCTAGTTTTGACCATTTATGAGCAGTTTTCAGTGGAGAACTTCTGGGAGATGATGTAATCAGCTGACCTTGTTCCTTTAGGCAGTGAAGCAACACTTTTAGGGACTTAGGAGCCCTCAGTTTATGGACATTTATGATTGGGGTTGTAGTGCCCAAAAATGTCTATAACACCTTTGTTCTTCATAGTCATATGTGATGAACTAACATCTATATCCTATGCAAACTTGTAGTACAACTCACAACATACATGTTCAATTACATGACCTATCATGACCCAAGCAAACCCCATGCTTGCCAAGAGTTTATAACACACTTTTTGGTCAAGTTTTACATCAAAATAAAAACAAAAACCAATACCCTAGACCATAAAGAAAGGCCAAAATATCACTATGTTGCATTCATAAGTGATGGAAAACACTTAATCACTTTTACAATCATCTCAAAACATGTGATATACAAAATTTGGCCATGAAAAACTAATAAAACCAACTCTCATTCAACAAAGTGAATGGGTCATCTCCCTACGATTGATTTTCTTGTTGAAAAAATTCACTAGTTGGTTCTTTCATAGGTGCTTTATGGTCATGGAGTACTTGACATGTGGCTCTCTGATGTCCATCCTTGTTATAGTGACTACAATGATTCTTTCTTCTCCAAACTTTCTATACTGCCTTGGAATTCTTGTTCCTGGTGCGTCCTTGATGAGGAGAACTTCCTGTAGAATCCTCACTATCATTGGAATGTGGTAATTTTCTCCCTTCACCTATCGTTGGTTGGTCATTGGTTGTCTTGGAGCATTCTCCAACCTCCTTTCTAACATAACCAAGTCTTGCATAGTGATGTAATTCCTCCACTTTTATGGGATTCACAATGCCCTAGCCATTAATGTTGAGGCCCTTTCCTTGATACCCCATTTTCTTCATCAATTTTGATCCAATTGCTATAGTATTTTTCTCAAAAGTGATGAAATAATCATTATAAAAACAACATGAAATTGAAGAATCATTTTTTACCTCAGGCTTGTTATGTTGCAATTTTTCCAAGGCCTCCTCCTTGGCCTGTAATTGATGTTGTAACCTTTGTTTCTCATCCTCTACTTCTTGTAGGAATCTCCTTAGTTCATCATTCTCCTCTTGAACGCTTTGGTTGATCTCTTCAAGCTCTTGGAGCCCTAAAATCTTTTGTGCCATTTTAATATTTGGAACAACATCTGCTAAAATCTCTATCTCATCGTCTGAATTAGAACCTAAGTCAATAGATACATCTCCCACAATTCCAAGAGTTGCAATATTCATCTCATCACTTGAGTCAGATCTCAGGTTAATTGGTCCAATACCTGCAAATTTTGCAGTGATGATTTTCTCCTCATCCTTTGATTCAGATTCTTGGTCTTGTTGCATGGTAGTGACCATCCTCTCTTCTCGTTTTTGCCATTTCTCTTTGGCCTCAATTTCATATGAAAATTCCAACAATGTTCCTCATTATGCCCCTCTTTCTCATAATGAGTACAAGAAGAATTTTCTTCCTTTCTCTTAGCTATTATTGTCCTCTTTGGGTGGTCATCTTGCTCATGCTACCCCCTACTTTCAAGATGTACAACCTGAACACTATATTCATTAAGAGTTTTAGGTTCAAATAATAACAATGAATGACACAGATAACTATGCAAAGAGACATTGTATTTCATCATCATCTCAGGAGAAGGATAATGGAACATTCAATGCCAATGGTTGTTTTATAAAATCTTTTGTAAAAGTATGAACATCTTGACCTTTATTTTGTTTCAAATGTTTCCATTCCATCATGGCCTTCTATTTGTAGACAAACGGGTAAAATTGTCCTCTTAAAGCATAAACAAACTCGGACCAAGATTAATGAAGTTTATGATTACTCTCACCACCTTTCTGCAGCTCGCTTTACCACCATACGAGAGCAGTGCCACTCAGTGGAAGGATGCTAAATGGATCTTGGCTTCATCCTCTTTGATTTGGTGTATGCGGAAATATACTTCAACCTGTCTGATCCAATTATCTGGCTTTTTTGTATTAGATTATCCATTAAACACAGGAAAATCAAACTTGACATCCAACTTGAAAAAAGGCTTTCTATGAGATTTTCTAATCTTAGAATGATGATAAGATGAGGAAGAAGTGGATCATTCGCTAGAAGATGGATATGGAGGTTCAGGAGGCTCTTCTCCTCCACCATCTTGATTTACTAAGGCATGAACAACTAGTTCTTTCTTCTCCCGCTTTACCATTTTCTTCTCATATTCTACAAACATTTTGTCAACTTTTTCTGCCATGGTGTAGAAGACCTTGAGAAAATTCTGGTCTTCCTCCAATCAATCATCTTCATCTTCCATTTTCCTTCTTCGCGCTATACACCTTGCTTCTGGATCAAAGGACTTAATGTTTCCTTCACATCTTTGGAGCTTTTCCTTGGTTATCATACACTTTCAATTCACATCAAAAGAAGATCCACTCTGGTACCAAACTTGATCCGGATATTTTTATTTCAAAAATGCATACAAATTTGAATTTAAAAGGGAATGTAACCATAAGATGCATACACATAAAAGAAGCAAGAATAAATGACAATCATGAGAAGCAAAGACACAAACAAGTTGATAGCGAAGTTCACGTAGTATGGGTTACGTCTTGGGGCCTTGCTCAATGTGGGGAGGCCTCTTTCATTAATCTTCAATGAAATCAAATTACATGCATGTACAAAAAGGTACCTTATACCTCTAATCTCGAGGATTTCCTAAAAATGCACACATCTACTAAAGAAATGGAATGCACCATTGAATTCCTGGTGAAAAATCGTGAAAAATAACTATAAACTCGACCCCTTTCTGCTTCATTCAAAATCTAGACCTCTGGGAATCTCAAATATTCCATAAGGATTCATTCCCATGGGTTGACTAAAATTCAGCTGCCCAGATGACAAATCTAACCTCACCAATGTGCTCCTTGCAAGAAAATGAGTCGAATGAGTGTAATCTTGGCCTATTTCTTAGCTGCTGAATTTTTGGGCCTCCTAGGAATCTTTTAGATTCCTTAGGATTCTGTAATAGAGAATATTCTTGCAAAGATTCCCTATGTCTTGAAATTAGCACCCGAACCTGGGTTAGGTTCCCTCTTCTCTTGGTCTTGCATGTTTGGTCCTCTTAAATCCCTTCCTCCCCTCTGCCTCCGCATTACAATGAGTTTGGGTTTTAAAATGAAATTCTTGGCACATAAAATGAGGTACTGCCCTTTGGCCATTTGGTTGGCAGGGTTATATAAAGCACTGACAATTTTTCGGAGGCCACGGGGTCAAACCCCATGGGACCCTTGTTTGTCGTCGTTTTTTTTATATGGTAATATGGGGCCGCCCAACAGGTGGGTGGGTTGAACCAACCAAGCGGGTTTTGATCCCCGTCGACCCCCAAATTTAAGTGGTGTCATTATATTATGGTCAATGACCATTTATTTCATAGGTCGTGGGGTTGGGTAGGTCTGTTGGGCCTTCAAAAAAAAAAATGGCCAAAACTAGTTGGCATAATTTTTGGGGTCACCTACAATTTTAAGTAGGCGACAATTTTGCCATTTTTGACCACCTGAAATCATCATTGTTATGTGCCAATTTGTCACCTCGTTAATTGCTGCCAAATTTAGTTAAACCTCCATATTTGGTGAGCCTCCAAATTTAGTTAGCATTCCACTAAATTTAGTCAATGGGCTAAGTTGACCAAAACTTTGAATGACCATAACTTTTGCATACGAACTCAGATTGAGGTGTCAGTTGCATTGTTGGGAAGCTTGTGACTAAATCTTCGATATGATCCTAGTTTCATTACAATCAAAGGTATTTTTTGTGAGCCTTTCTTGAGCCCTCTTTGGTTTCTGAGCATTTATGGACCCACCTAGATCAAGCATGGGAACAAGAGTACAATCAAGAGAAATCAATCATCCAACTTGACTTGTGATTCATATTATTATGCCCCAAAACATTAAATGGAATCACATGATTATGGAAATGGTTAGTGTTTTTTTTATAGATGACCTGCCTTCCTTTAAGAAGCATGCCATATGGGAGAGAACAATGACCAAAGCATAAGTGGAGATATTTGATGTAAAATTATATGTGGGCCATCATAGTGTTGTTGGTTGGTTGGCTAACAAATGAGAAGAAAAAAAATCTCTTATATGTTACCCACATTTGGTGGGTAACACCCCCTATCAAACTAATGGTTCCATCAAAGGGTAATGAAGGTGTATATAAGCAACATACAATTTAATTAAGGAGAGATCGATGCCTTAATATGGTGTAGTATGTGGTTTACACAACAATTCATCACACTGGTGATGAAACAGATTGGGAATAATGTTGGAGGTGGAAGACTACTGATCTATTTACAAGAGCATCAAGATAAATATTTAAAGAAATTAACATCTACCTAATTTACATGCATGAGAACACTATGGTTACAAACCAACAGGGTAGTTAGAGAAATTTTAGTGCTATGGG
Organism: Pinus taeda; assembly: GCA_000404065.3. Classification (NCBI taxonomy): domain Eukaryota; kingdom Viridiplantae; phylum Streptophyta; class Pinopsida; order Pinales; family Pinaceae; genus Pinus; species Pinus taeda. The sequence goes on along the minus strand of APFE031119720.1, from coordinate 32,358 downwards.
AGAAAAAAACAAATTCAATGTTAGTGATTAAATTTGATTATCATGCCAATGAATCAACAACATGAGAATTATATATTATGTGTATCTTTGCATTGATGTAGGGAAATTAGTCTATTTGGTAAATGAATTAGTGTTGAACTAATTACCATTGGAATAAAAGCAGTTAACTAGTCTCACAACCCACAATCATACAATATTTGAATACCATAAATACCAAAGATTACCTTGGAGAAAACCCGAAGGAAAAACATTAAAGATTACTTGGAGAAAACCCAAAGGAAAAAATCTAGCACTAAATGGCTATACTTAGGATATATTTCTTAAAAATTCTAGAATTCCAATGGTGTTTTGGCTTTGTGGAGCACTACCAATTATAAACTTAGGAATCTTTTCGACAATCCTATTCTTCTCTGCCAAATGACGCCAATTGCATTGTTGTGCAAAATTTTGATAATTATAATTGGATTACTAGGAGAAAATTGAAGGTTAGGCATCACTAACTCTTTATCCCCCTAAATCAAATGCTTTTCCTCTCCTTTGTTGTTTTGTTGGTAGCATTTTGATCAAAATTTCCTTTCTTTATGTGTCTATCTTCTTCTCTTTTATTTGTTTTTTAATTCTATAATTTCTTCTGTGTTTTCATGTGCTATGCAAATAATTGTAGTTGATTTATAGTGGATTGAACAATTTTCGGGCCCTTCACATTGTCAACAACATCCCTAGATATTTCATCAGTTTCATCTACTTGAGATTTTCTTCATTGATTGACTCATTAAGTCTAATTGATGTTTGTTGTAGATTCATTTTGGATCACACCATCACACTTGGAGGATTTTGGTCTCCAAAAGTTGATTCATGGAGGAGATCGAAGCATATTTCCTCCACTTCTTTCTCCAAGTCCACTACTTCATCATATATGAAGGATGCCTACTTCTTGTTTGCCCCATTCAAGCTATTAGTCTATGATGGTTTTGTTAATACTAGAGATGTTCTTTCTCTCTCTTCGCATGCTTTGATGAAGTAGGCCTTGCCACTTTTAACCAAACAATATTTCTTCTTTTTCTTTCAGAAATTCACATTCCTATCCCATAGTTTATGGGTATCCAAAAATTACTTCACAAGCATTCAGAGGTGCAACTTTGCAATCTACTTCACCAGTGTAAAAAATGTTGATGGTGAACTTGATTTTGCATTTCTTGGCGATTCTCATGGCATGCCTATATTGGATCCAACCCAATGAATGTAGTTGTACTAGATCATAAGGTTCTACACCAATCTCATCTACCAAAGATTCAAAAAGTAGATTAAAATTGTGAACCATTATCAAACAAAGCATTTGCCTTTTGATCCTTAACTTGAACTTTGATATGGAATAGTGCATTTTGTATCCAACTACCCTTGACTGTGGCAATGTGGTGCATCTTATGGCCTCATCTACATCGAAGATTCTTTCTAACATTTATTTTTCTCTTGGTAGTTGCATTGCTCCCTTCTTGGATTCGTACCACTTTGGATGTAATTCTAGATGAGGTTTCCAACACTTTATCTATGTGCTCATCCTTTTTTGCATATTGGTTACAATATTCTTACTTTTGGTCTTGCTAGTCTCTTCTTGGCCCTTTTACAACTACCTATTTCTAGATTCCAACTCAATATAACAAGCTTTCTTGCTTGTTTCACTTATGCTTTTCACACTAAGAAACAACAATATCCTTCAGATATCACTGAATAGTCCTTCAAAGTACTTCACTACCACTTGGTTCTTCCAAATATATATCCATCCTAATGGCTTGCTTTGAAAATTATGATGTGTATTATTGTACACCTTATTGTTTTTTTCTCTAAGGTACCACCATTTCAAGTGTTGCTCCTCTTTGGAGCCTATGAGAAAGATTTTTTATCTCAACAATGTCTCATATTCTCCCATTTTTAACCATGAGCTTGTTTCTCATCCTCAATGCATCTACATAACTTTTCCACTACAATAGAGGATGTCCAGACATCTTCAACAGAGAAAAATAAATCTTATATGTTTCTTTCAATTGATGGAGGCCAAAATAAACCTTGAATTGTTTCAACCAACTATTCATTTTTTTCAACATTAACTTAACCATCATACATTGGTATTTCAAGCTTTGATTCAAAGCTAATTGGAATATTGAAGTGTTTGGAATCATGATTTCTGTTAGACCAAAACCTATAGGTGTTAGTCAACAATTGCCTCACTAGAGATAAGGACCCATGAGAGGTGGTTAGTCCATGTCGAAACACACATGAAGCATTGGTTTATCTAATGTCCAACAATCCCTTCCCCGCACCGCCCCCACACTCCACTCCTCCCCCCCCCCCCCCAACCCCCCCCAACAGAAGCAGGTTGTATCGAACTCGTTGACCTATGATTTGATGTACTTATTGGGAATCATGATTTTCATTAGACAAAAACTTGCAGGTGTTTGATTAGGTGATCAATATTTAGCTCAAAAATCAAAGTGCTCAGAATCACTCAAAACCTAAATGACCACGTCAGTCTCAATGATACGATCCTAATGCAACTTGTTTCACTCAAAATGAGGCTCATATGAGAAAGATATCGTGGTTTGTCTGCTTTGCTAAACAAAGAAAATTTGAAAGAAAAAAGTACAGTCACTACATAGTCAGTAGTCCGTACTATTGACATGGTAGGTGACTGTGCAGGTCAAAGGTTTGGTGAATAGCCAGTGACATCACACCAATTGGTGCATTTCTGTTGGTCAACAATTTGGTGAGTTGGTGTGATTTCATTAGATAGATGGGGACCAATGAGAAGGAGACATGTGGCAAGCCCAGAGGCCGCCACGTGTCCCTCCCCAAAGGCCTAGTATTGACGTGCAGTGACAAAATTTTATGGCAGGTTGGCATAGTCAAACTCGTGACCTTTCCCGCACAAGCCTGGAGTCTTACCGCTATGCCGTGTTGTTGGTTCTTAATAATCAATGGTTGCAATTTGTATTTGTTATGATAACACTTGGCGGTTGGGGGAGGAGAGGGTTATCGCCCTCTACATGTGATCACTACCACAAAATTGGAGGCCAGCGGTAAACCATAAACGCGTGATTAAAGTGCTAACTGTAGATTAACATTAATTAATACATGCTTATGATTTAATTAATTACGGGATTAACTGGGTAGTATTTTTGGCGGTCCGATATATTCGGAATTTTCTCCAAATTTGATGGGATTAACTGGAGTTCTCTAGTTTTGGTGGAGTTTTCCTAGGGGAAACTAAATAGGCCATAACATTTACAATTTTCAACCAATTTGGGATAAAAAAAATTCATTCCTAGATTATTTTGATGTTTTGAGCACATTGAAGTAGGTTTCAGGAGCAATAGATCATTGTAAATAACACTTTTTGCCATTTTGAGCTAATACAAAGGCCCAAGCCATGGAAGATGGACCAAGGAGATGTAGCCCAAGAGGGATGAACTCCTTTATCAAAATACTATGTTAAGTGTTCATTTTGATGGTTTGTTGTATATTTGTTTGTTGTTGTTCAACACTTTATTTACATGCTATTTTGCTCATGAATTTGACATAAAAATTCACATATTTACCTGTTACATTCACAAACACCATGAGGAAACCTATGCATATAAAGAAAATGATGAGAAATTGTTTTTAATTCTAAATTTGAAATTAGCACAACAAAACTAACATTCAACAACAAATCAAGTTGGTATTAGAGCAAAGGTTATTTTCTTGATTGCTTGAGTTTTGTGCAAGTAGGGTTTTAATGGTTGCAAATTTGTGATGCTTATAAGGTTAAATTTGCATAGAGGAGAAGGGAAACTATTGGTTGCAAATATTGAGGTAATTCCCAGAAGAAGGAGAGCCACAAGGTCACAATCTCCACCCAAAGTTTCAATCGCAACTACACTTGAAGCACCTACAGTTTTACCTTCTGTTGAGATTGAGGAGGTACAAGTAGTACCAGAAGCTGAGCTTGAATCCAAAGCCATCATGTATGGATCAAGAAAGACTGAATTTCTTCCAGAAGAGGAAGCATACAAGAAATATTTCTATGATTTAACTGACATGGTTAGAGTCCTCTATGAAGAGAGGAATACTAGAATGGCTAGAGAGAGTTCTAAGTCCCCACATGGAGAGGGAAGCTCAACAGATAAAAAAGATGAAAAGAAGGATTCAAAGGGTAATGGAGGAAAGCCTCCTCCATCTCCACCATCTTCATCATCTTCCTCATCATCTTCATCATCCTCATCATCATAGATAAGATCATCTTCCACTTCTACCACAAAAACTATTCATACTCATTCCAAAAACCCAAAAGAAAAAACTCCCTTACTCAAAATGGACATTAAGTTTGAACTTCCCATGTACAATGGTGAGGTAAATGTAGAGAAGTTAGACAATTGGATTTGATAATTGGAGGTTTATTGTAGAATTCAGAACTAGGCTTCAAGATGATGACATAAAGATCCAGTTGGGTTCATTAATGCTAGAAGGAGCAACACTAGTTTGGTGGGAAGCAAAGACTTAAGAGGAAATGCGAATTCATGGTAATATATCCATTTCTTGGGTTGAATTTATTTCTTAAATTAAAAGATAGTTTTATCCTTTAGCCTACATGCAAACAACCATTATGAGTTTGAAAAACTTTAGGAAACTCAAGGGCCAAACAGTTCAAGACTATACCCAGGAGTTTAGGAAAAGGGCTTTGTTGTTAGGAGTAAACTTGAATTCCCAAGATACTCTCTTGAAATATATTGGGGGTTTACATTCCTACTTAAAACACACTATCGTTCTATTCAATCCAAGCAATTTAAATGAGGTATGTGTGCAAGCCATGCGCCTTGCAAGAGGAAAGAACATTCAAGAAGAGGGTAGCAAAAAGAATCCATTCAATGGTAAGGAGAAGGAGAAGGGTGGAAAATGGAAAGGAAAGAAGAATGCAAGTAGAAATAAATAAGGGGAGAAAACTATATGTGAACATTGTTCCAAAGTGGGGTATGATGAAACCCATTGTTGGAAACTACATTCTGAACTAAGGCTTAAGAAATCAACAATAAGGGGAAACAAAAGACGACCACTACCACACAACATGATCTTGGATCTCATTCTGGTGATGAGACCAAGATTTAAGACATGGTCACAAAGGGAAAAGAAGCTATAGCAAGCACTAGTTCCTCACATAGTCACAACAACACTCCAAATGAAGAATCAAGGATAGCTTTGTTCCACGTAAGGGTAATCTCAAAGCATACAAATATTGATGCATTATTTGATAGTGGGTCACAATCGAACTTAATTTCAAAAGAATTGGTCAAAAATATTAACCTTGAAAATGTACCTCATCATAAGCCATATCCATTGGGTTGGATAGTTAATAATGCAAATTTACAGGTTACAAGGAAATGCTTATTCAGGTTTGCCATTATTGAAAAATTCATTGATGAAGTTGACTTAGATGTAGGTTCACTTGACATCTTAGGAATTATTTTGGGAAGCCCATTTTTGTATGATAGGAAAGCAGTATTTTATCACCATGAGAACAAATATCAATTGCTCAAGGATGGAGTGGAGTATATTGTGAGAGTCCATCACAAAAAGTTAAACATTTCTTTGGCTAATGCAGGTTAGATGAAGAGACTAGTAAATGCAAGTAAAAATTTTGTGCTTCTCATGATCAAGAAAAAATTTCATAAATATTATGAATCTTTTGAAGGTTGTGATGATAAGTTAAAATCTTATTTGTTTGATGTGGTAAGCAAGCATGGCAAGATGTTTTAGGAACCAAAGGGGTTACCTCCCAAGATGCAAATTCAACATGAGATACAGTTGCAACAGGATGTTCCACTTCCAAAAATTGGCATGTATTGCATGTCGATCATGGAGAGAATGGAAATCACGAAGCAAATTCAAGAATTGTTGAACAAAGGTATCATACGGCCATCTACTTTGCCATGTGGTTCGCCAATTGTTTTGGTGCCAAAGAATGACAAGACTCGGCGTAGGTGTGTGGATTTTCGTGCACTAAATAAGATAACGGTAAAGAATGGTTATCCACTCCTAAGAATTGATGATTTTCTTGATCAATTGAGGTATGCAAAGTATTTCACTAAGTTAGACTTACGAAGTGGTTATCATCAAGTTAGAATAACTGAAGAGGACATTTGGAAAACGACATTTAAAACTAAACGATGATTGTTTGAGTGGCTTGTTATGCCTTATGTTCTTACAAATGCTTTGAATACTTTCATGAGATTTATGAATGATGTATTGAGACCATTTCTAGATGATTTTGTCATTGTTTACTTAGATGATATTCTCATATTCAAAAAATCCAGAAATGAACATGTCATGCATGTGAAAAAAGTACTTGATGTCTTAAGAAAAGAACAATTATTTTTAAAGATGTCAAAGTGTGAATTTGGAAAGACTTATTTAGTGTATTTGGGATACGTTGAAGGAGGTGAGTTGAAGATAGACCCCTCTAAGGTTGAGGTCAATGTGAATTGGCCCAAGCCCAATACAGTTACAAAGGTAAGAAGCTTACTAGGGGCAACACAATATTGGAGGAAATTTATTGCTAATTTTTCTTCCATTGCAGCTCCACTATATGAATTGACTAGTGTCAAGAAAGTCTTCCATTGGGGAGATGTACAACAAAAACCATTTGATGCTTTAAAACAAAAGATCAGTTCAGCATCGATATTGGCTCTTCCAGATCTTAGACAACCATTTGAGATTCAAACGGATGCTAGTGATTACGCCATGGGAGCAGTTCTCATGCAACTTGGTAAGCCCATTTCATTTCATTCTAAAAATTTTAATGGTGATGTGACTAACTATCCCACTTATCACAAAGCACTTTACGCATTGGTACAAAGTGTTAAAAAATGGAAACACTACTTGATGGGGAAGGAGACCATTATCCATACCAACCATCAACCATTGCAGTACTTACAGTCACAGTCAAAGTTGCAGCAATCACAACACTTTAGATGGATGGGTTTTCTAGAACACTTTCATTTGGTTATCAAATACAAAAAAGGAATTTGCAATAAGGTAGTTGATATGCTTTCTAGGCCTATTGTAAATTCATCTATTATACTCAAGCACAATTTTGTTTTACATGAAAGTTACATTGACCAATATGCATATGATAATGACTTTCAAGATGCGTATGAAAGCTTGAGGCAAGGAAACCAAATTGAAGAGTTAGATTACCATGTACATAACAATTTGTTGTATCACTTGGGCAAGTTATGTATTCCACCGAGAGAAAGAAACAATATCATAAGGGAGGCACACACTTCATTGATTGTTGGACATTTTGGTGTAGGCAAGACAGTAGCGAATCTCCAAAGGTATTGTTATTGGTTACGCATGTTTGATAATGTATCTCATTTCATTAGAGGATGTTATTTGTGTGCAATAAGTAAACCTATTAATAGGAAACTAGGATTCTACACTCCACTTCCGGTACCTTCACGTCCATGGGAGAGTATCTCAATGGATTTTGTAGGAGGCCTTCCATTGTAAAGGAAAGGTCATGATTACTTGTATGTAGTTGTAGACAGGTTCAACAAGATGTGTATTTTAACGCCATGTAAAAAGAAAATTACAGCTGAACAAACAACTCATCTTTTCTTTTAAAATATTGAGGTTCATTTTGGTCTTCCTACTTCCATTGTAAGTGATCGAGATTCTCGATTTGTTGGTAATTTTTGGTCAAATTTGTGGGATATGATGGACACTAAGTTGAAGAAGAGTACAACCTTTCATTTGCAAACAGATGGACAAACCAAGGTGGTCAACATGATAGTCATCCATCTTCTTAGAGGATATTGTAGCAAAAATCCCAAGTTGTGGGATGAACAGTTGCATTACATACAACATGCATACATTAGGGAAAATCATTCTTCCACAAACACATCACCATTTGAGGCATGTTTCAAGTACTTGCCAAGGTCACCATTGGACTTCATCTTTGAGAAATATGTCGCTATTGATGGTCATAACAACATTGATAAGGCAAGGAATTTCATTGAGCAAATTCAGTTGATACATCACACAGTGAAAGAACATCTTTAAAGGAGTCAAAGAAGCTACAAGGCAAGGCATGAAAAAAACTGTGTCAATCATAAATTTCAATTTGGATACGAAGTTTGGTTATATATTAGCAAAGAGAGACTTCAAGGGGAAGGTAAAAAGCTGAAGCCAAACCATTATGGTCCTTTTAAAATTTTGGAAAAGATTGGTAACAATGCATTTAAGCTAGATTTGCCTCCTTATATGCAAATATACTCTGTTGTTAATGTTGAGAATTTGAGATTGTTTGAGCCTCCTTTGATTGATGATCAAGGAGAGAATGTTCAGCTGCCATCACTAGATGATTTCTCGCCAGAATATCTTGATGATCTTTAGTAAGATCTCATACTTGACAGAACAACCAGAACTTCAAAGAGATGGAATGTCGAATACCTTCGAGTGGGAATCAAGGGACAAAATCCTTCTAAGGCCAAATAGATGTAGATTGAGAAGGTGAGGGAGCTGTACCCTCACCTACTGAACAATTGATAGTATCTTTTGGGGTCCAAAAGGCTTCCAATGGGGAGGAATGATCAGGTGATCAATATTTGGCTCAAAATCAAAGTGCTCAAAATCGCTCAAAACCTGAATGACCGAGTCTGTCTCAGAGATACGATCCCAACACAACCCGTTTCACTCAAAACGAAGCTTGTATGAGAAATATATCGCATTTTGTCAGCTTTGGAAAGCATAGGAGTTTTGAAAAAAGAAGGTGCAATCACTACACAATTAGCAGTTCGTAATGTTGACATGGCAGGTGACTGTGCAGGTCAATGGTTTGGTCAATGGCCAGTGAGGTCATGCCAAGTGGCGCATTTCGGTTAGTTGACAGTTTGGTGAGTTGGTGCGATTTCATTGGACATGTGAGGACCAATGAGAAGGAGACATGTGGCAAGCCTAGAGGTCTCCACATGTCCCTCCCCAAAGGCCTAGCATTGGTGCACAGTGACAAAATTTTATGGGAGGTCGGCGGTGTCGAACCCGCGACCTCGACTGCACAAGCCTAGAGTCTTACCGCTATGCCACACCGTTGGTTCTTAATAATCAATGGTTGTGATTTGTATTTGTTATGATAACACTTTTCAGTTGGGGGAGGAGAGGGCCAGCCCCCTCCGCATGTGACCACTACCACAAAACCGAAGGCCAGTGATAAACCATAAACACGCGATTAAAGCGCTAACTGCAGATTAACATTAATTAATACATTCTTATCATTTAATTAATTGTGGGATTAACTTGGCGGTCTGATAAATTCGGGATTTTCTCCAAATTTGGCAGGATTATCTGGAGTTCTCCAGTTTTGGTGGAGTTTTCCTAGGGGAAACTGAAGAGGCCATGACTTTTGCAATTTTCGACCAATTTGGGCTAAAAAAAAGTCATTCCTAGATGATTTTGATGTTCTAAGCATAATGGAGCATGTTTCAGGACTAGTAGACCATTGTAAACAACACTTTTTCTCATTTTGAGCTAATACAGAGGCCCAAGCCATGGAAGCTGGACCAAGGAGATGTAGTCCAGGAGGGTGAACTCCTTTATCAAAACACTATGTTAATTGTTCATTTTGATGGTTTGATGTATATTTGTCTGTTGTTGTTCAACACTTTATTTACATGCTATTTTGCGCATGAATTTGACATAAAACTTGACATATTTACCTATTACATTCACAAACACCATCAGGAAACCTATTGTAGTGTTGTTTTAATCAATCCTAATTGATTGAGACTACAACATTTAATTGTCAACCTAGGGTAGGTCTTGTTGTTTCAATGGAGTTCACATTTTTTTGCCGATATAGTACAACTAAGAATGAAAAATAGAAAGAACAGTAAAAGATGTTGCTGAATCAATTGCAAAAATCAAATCATTCATGTAGAAATTAAAACACTCCACAAAATTGAAATCACACTTTGCAATTACCAGAGTAAGGATGCACCACACAGTAACTAATGAGTACACCAGTTGGTCACTATCATTATTTTTAATCAAACCAATGTAACAACACAATATAATCTGGAACAAAAGTGGATGTATTTCATAATTTGCTCAGCAACAACGATAACCATGTGACAATGAAAGGAACATTAATGTACACTACTTCTACCGTTTTAGTCCCTGCTAAAGAGGAGGGCCCTTCCTCCCTAGCAGGGGCGCTGGAATAACACGAGATTAATTAACGAATCAGATGAAGAGTAGTAACAACATCACCATAGTGACTTAACATTAAAAATAATTCAGAGTTACAAGAGTAGAGTAACAGTGATTTTTCTATATGTCGTCCTTGTACATAGGAAATCGAGTTTCTTTTATAATTATTACATGCTCGAAATTAGGAATAGATTAGTCATGAGAATCTCACGGTTCTCATGCTGATAAAAAATAAAAGTAGTTAGAACCTATTTCTAAATACAACTACTTCTCAGATATATTGGTTAGGATTGCAACCACTTGGGTCTGTTGCTTCTGAAATAAACAATTCCTAATGCCTCATAGTTGTTATGTGGAATAGTGTAAACAACTTGCCAGCTCTAGTGCAACAAGATCCTGCAAGTGAATAGTGGTTTGGGCTGTAAAGACAATCACTAGTGACAACACCATTGGTGGAATAACGGTCCTCTGTATCAGCTTGTAGTGTAACAACAACCTGTAACAACATTCAGTATGTAACAACAACCTGTAACAACATACAGGGTGTAACAACGAACTGCTCTACCTTGCTCTGAAATCGATCAGCGCTATTTGTTTACTCCATAGCGTTGTTTCTGCGATAAACACCTGAAAAGGAGAAGATCTTCCAAAATACTCCTCCAATGCTTGCCCAGTTAGCCACAAAAAGGAATAAAGTATCATATTATTCAACAAAATATGGAAAAATAACATTATAGTGGAATAGGTTGTATAAAATGAGAAAAAGGGTGATTAATCATGTAAAGTTTCATGGGCCTGGGGGATAAGAGGATCAAAATTGGGGAAAGAAGGTGCATAAAATAGGTAAAAAGTCACACCCAAGATCTCCCCCCAACCGAAGCAACTGCATGTCCCCATGCAGAATCTATGTTTCTCCTACTATACCCTTGATGCAAGTCTGTAAAACTATAAGCACCAACAATGTCTTCACTCGGAGCTCTATATTCTTGAGTGGCCATTAACTGTTGTGGCCAGGATTCTTCTTCATAATCACATAGGTGGTAGTCTAGCTAGTTGATACTCTTCTACTGGTAACCAAAGCAAAGGAAATTTAAATCTGAGCCTAATCAAGAATGCCCCCAATGTCTGCACAATCCCAGCATACTCGCGCACCCGTGTAACAACATCCATGAAATTTCTGTATTTAAAAGGATCCCCTTCTTATAACTTAGTGCTACAGGCTTTGGTGCATTTAAGACATCCTACTAGCACTCGACTTTTCATCTGTGCGTGAAAATTGAGGCAAATCCTCACAATCCTCTTCCTACAGATGGTTGACTATTCCTTGATCTCTGGGGTGCTCAGGAACAACTTAAACTCACGCCTGGTTCATAAACCATCCCTAGTTCTACTCTGACCCATAATGTTGTCCCTTATTCATTAATTTCTGCCGATTTCATGGCCAGATGCTATTCAATCTGGTTTCTCATAAACAAAAGAAAAGCCCGCAATTGCAAATCTCCCATATAGGAGAAGACACTTGCTACCATTTTTGTGCTGACATACTCACACATGATGTTATGCAAAAATAGCTCGCAAAGAAAGCTTTTTTCATCAAAATCATAAGTGTGAAAAATCTCAAGAAAAGTTTAGGTAGAAGAACCCAAATAAGATCTATTCTCAAAAATTTCTTTCAACTGAAATAAATAATATCGTTCCCAAAGGAACACTGGATATGATGGGGATGACTGCCTACTTTCTAGCAGGTTCAAGGCAAGATCATGGAACTTTTTCTTGTCATTCGTCAGGTTTGAGACCTACCGCTATAACAGATGTAGTCGTTCATCCTTTTTCTTCATGGCTTCCTTATGCCTCCATGCTTCGCATTCTCTCTCCCATTCTTCCTATTGGGAACGGGTCCCCTAGGGTCATTTTTGGGGTTAAAAGCCCAATTTTTGGGGAAGAAAGCCCAAGTTTTTGTATAAGAAGTGTAAATTCTCTGCATTTTGTGGCCACCGAGCATGAAGATGTAAAGAGTCAACAAGGGCTTCCACCCTTCTTTTATGTAACTTGTGTCGGCTTTAAGAGATCCACCCGTGGTCCACGGACCATGGGATTGTATAAAAAGGGAAGTCTTAGAAGAGTCTAAGGCAGTTCAGTCTTGAGATGTTTTGAGTCATTGATGAATGTAATGGGTCTATGAGAGCTGAGAACAAAGAGTCTTAGCATAGGAAAGAGGCTCTATATTTGTGTGCGTAGAGACCTATGGTAGAAGTCCACAACTGAGTGCATGGACCCCTGCATTTGTGTGCACAAGGTGATAGAATCTGTAAAGAAGATCTGAAGCATAAATAAAGATAATTATTCTAGAATTATCTGTGTATGATTTATTTTACTTTTGTTATAAATGCATACGATTATGTTATGATGAATACTAGGTTTATGTTTTAATGCTATATTGATGCACGAATCCATATGTTTTACTTTGTTATATGAACGCAAGTAAGAATGTCTATTTACGCGAAGATCCCCTTAATGCATGTTGAATTTATTAGATACTTAAGCTAATCTGGGTAATTACAAAAGTAAAGGTAGTTATAGAAGCACGTAAGTGTCTGATCCACCTATCTAGGGTACGCGAAGGACAGTCATAGACCTTTGCGGAGGTGTAGAGGATGACTAAGACGAGTATATCGATAAGCCCTAAAGGGCTTATCGACCTACGTGAAGGAAGGGTTAGGGTATAAAATGACATCACTACCATATCTGGGTGCAAAAGCTTGGTTCCTACATCGACCCATACTGCTTTGGGTGAGACTTAAGTCCACGCTCTGCAGATTGATGCCGAAAGGGCTAGTAGTGTAGGGATTTTCTTGGTTAATTAACGCTAAAGCTGGGTCAGGGCCCATCAAGCCAACAAATGGTTCTGTTGCTGGGACCAGGATCTACATAAAGAGATGTGTGAGGTCACATCATTGGAATCCAACTAAGAAGGAGATCGAAGATTGGTTAGATAGAAAGATCCATGAATTCGTGGCACAAGAGAATAGGAATCTGTGATTGATGAAAGAATAGTGGTTGGACAGATATCTATACACAGAGATACACGAAATCTTCTTCTATTCCTTCCCAGTTGAATTATACAAGTGAATTGTGAAATTGGTAGACGACCAAGGAAGGTGGAGGCTTGACGGTCCAATAGTTTGGACCCCAGAGTTAGTGTGGAGATTAGAAGCCTCTGAAGATAAGATTGTACGTGATGTTGATCATTGGCTCGATCGTATCATAGGAGGATTTGTGACAGAGTTCATGGTCAATACTTCAGTTAGTTACAGTGAAGCAGAGCGCCACTTCTTTAAGGGACCACGAGGTAAGTATTTAGGGTATTTAAATACATGGATTAAGATGCTCTTGTTTGAAAAGTGGATTATGCAACTACCTTGATGTTTGGAGCTACACGAAGTGGAAAGATCTTCAGGGATAGAGGGAAAATAGACCTTGAATATAGCCCGCTAATTGGACCTCCTCTGAGTGACGATGAGGAAGCAGCACAAGCTTCTCCACAGAGCGTTGTTCAAATAATAAGACAAGGGTTCCTGCGAATACCCCATCCACCCACACCACCTCCATCTTCACCTCCACTGCATACGCCTTCACCCACACCATCGCCACCTCCGCCACCATCCAATATGGCGAATTTAGTAAAATTGCCTGTGTTCAAGGGGTCGGGAATTGAGGACCTAGACCAATTTTGGTTCATCGTGAAGGTTGTATGGGAAGCTCAGGGTATTATAGATAATTATATGAAGAAATAAATGTTGGTTTTTCTTTACAGGAACACACACTAACATGGTATGTTAAGTACTGCACTGATAATTCAATGGCTTCATTAGCAGATATTTAGATTGCACTGAATAAGGGATTCAACAGGCCCAAATCTGAAGCTCAATAAATTGTGGGATTCAAGGAGATCATGATGAAGCCTTGCGAGACACCTTGGGATTTGGATTATGTTAGAAAAATACTATATATGATAGAGAAATGCAAGACATATAATATACGGGAGAACACAAAAACATAAAACCAAAGAGACACATATATATGTGGTTCACCCAGTTTGGGCTACGTCCACCCCGAATAGCCAGTCCTTCCTTTTTATTATCCAGCAAAATGAAGAGACACAACCTACAGTAGCTCCGCTATAATATCCTTTGTTTTCTCTCATAGTCTCACCTCTCTGTTTCTCCCTCAGAGAATACACATCTATTACATAGCCTCAATGCAATACCCTCATACAAAGGGAGGGGTTTCCTTCTAGGGAAAAAAACCCTAAACTAAACATAAGTTCTCCTGTCAAATCATTCGCCTAATGGACGACCTAGATTGACTAGAAATTACTATACTTTTACAAGGCAATTTTACATCTGTTTTTAGCTTCGGGAGCACTGCCCTCGAAACCCCGTCAGGGGACCACTAGCTCCCGGACCCCCCAGCCGGGGGGGGATTAGCCACCCCAGACCCCCGCGGGGGGGACAAGTCCCCCCCACACCCCCTCGCATGGAGGGGTGTACAATCTTCCTGGGGTATACATCCGGCTGAAACAAAGGCATCTAAATAATCATGCTTCAAACCCAATAGATTAGAGGTTGAAGTGCACAATCCATGAAGCCATCATGGATCTTACGAATGGGTAGTACTGCTAATGGTTTGTGGTTTCACTCTTGCCTCATCTAAGGGTTGCTTTGTCACAACAAAAGATTGGAACCCAGGCAGAAGCCCTGGAGATTGCAATGAGATTTTATGAGACACTAATGCAAGATGCTAATCTAGGGGTTCAATAGATTCACGCGTAGTTGGAGAACCTGTGCCTAGAATTTCAGAGTCTAAAGAAAGATGGAATAGTTCGGTCAGAGGTGTGCAAAGAAATTTGGTGCTTGAAGTGCAAAAGTCAGGGGCATGACAAATATCATTGTCTAGTTTACGCGAATTATGTTGCAGCGGGGGGAACGATGCCTCTGAGGCTGGAAGCTCAAGTAGGGCCAAGTACAAGGCCCATGCTATGGTGTGCTATCTATCAAGTAGCTAGAAAACATGCGACAGATAATTTCCATTTGCTGCAAAAATTTGTACAGACACCGCAACAACTCTTCTGTAACTTTTGTCAATCGGTGGGCCATGATGAGCGTACTTGCCGTAGTTATGAGCTAATGATGATATAGAATGCCCACATATAGGGTGCAGGCAGAAACCCTACCTCCAGACCAAGGCGTTGGGGGAGCGTGAGGTGAATATCAGGGGCACAGACGAGGCTGAGGTGAAGGAGGACCTAGTAGAGGGGGGCAGGTTATTTGTTACAACTATGGAGGACCGTGACACTACGTGCAAGACTGCATGAACCCGACACATTTGTCATGTTGATATTATACTTAGTTTGACCATGCGACAGAGGATTGCCATGTATTATTAGCTAAGATACGCGAAGAGGGGGTGCAACCTCAGTTGCGAACTCAAAACCTGTAGATGATGAGGGTTGAGCCTCGTGGGGAGGATCCTAAGGTAAATATTGTGCTGCGGAGTGGAATGACGACTGGAAAAAATAAGGGTAAGCATCCTGAAGAAGGTGAATGGGTCCGCAAAGCACCAGAAAAGGAGACGGGTTTGATCTAGAGCATGCAAGGGAAACGTTTATGGAAACAAAGAAAAGCTTCGCTGAGGCCTCTACCTCAAGAAGTCAGGATAAGCGAGCTGAAGAGATGGACCCTTCCATGCTTACTAATTTCTTGGAGACATATATGAAGTTAGCAAGGTTGTGAAGGGACTACAGGAGTTGATAAATAAATGCACCAGAAAAGAAAATGCCCATGGCAGACCATGCGTAGTTAGTAAGATTGGTAAGCATAAGGCAAGAATGGGGTGTGAGATGAGGCTCAGTGCGCAGATAGGAGAATATGAGATGGATCAAGTCATTCTGGATCTGGGGTCGAACGCGAATGTTTTTCCTAAACATACATGGGAGAGGATGGGGAGACCTACAATGCAGTGGTCTCCGATTTAGTTTGTTATGTTCCTATACCAATTGGTGTCATGATTTATGATTGACTTATTTTATCTCTGTAATATGTACATACCTTTGCTTTCTACAAATGTTTTCCATATTCAAAAATTCAAAACAAATTAAAAAATGTAAAGAGGGTATATCCTAAAAGAAAATCAAAGGATAAAAAGAATAAAAAGAAAAGGTCAAAAAAGATGAAAAATGAACCCCAAGAAGGAAGAAAAAGACCATGAAAGTGTGCAAGTCAAAATGCCACTACCATTTACTTTGATGTAGAATAAAAAGATTGTGTGTAGCTTGTCACTTATGCCACAATCTATGAATGTTCAAATAGTGTAAACTTGGCTATTTCATGTTTATAGGTAGAGAATAAAATCTGACCAAACTGTTTAATCTTGGCAGATAAGTAGATAGGTAGAGTGAATAAAAGGAGCTCAACTGTTGAATTTGATCCCTTGGATCTAATAAGGTTAGACTTAGATATATTTCCATTGTAAAATAAAATAAAAGTTTGATAAGGGTTTGCCAATTTAAGTGCACCCTAATAAAAAGTAGAAAAAATGCTAGGATGTGTAGGTGGGTAAGTAGATGAATGGTTGTAGAATGATGTATGATCAATGATTAGTTGAAACTCATATCATTTAATTTCGTCATCATATTACTTTAAAAGCATGGATAACAATGAGACATTTACAAAGTCACGTTATTAATTTCCTCATTCCTTTTACCCATAATTTCACTAATTTCCCCACAAATAACAATCTAAGTGCCTAAAGCCTTAAGTCAAAGGGGCTCAGAGCATTTCTCTGACTTTTGGAGGGACCAGAACCTCGGCCCAATGACTTACAAGTTCTAAAGTGCTAAAACCCCCTCATCCCCCTTCATCATTCACTCATTTCCCCTAAAAATCCCTTTTCCTAGAGTAAAATCACTATTTTATTAGGAAAAGTAATTATATTCATACAAAACTCCTTCTCACAATAAACCCACAAAATGCACCTAAGCCTAAGTTATAATGTTTAAATGCGAAAATTTGAACATATTTCGATACATTTTACTTAACGCATTCTTATCTTTGTTTCCATTTCATATTAGCATTAAATTATTATAGTTAACTCCCATAAATTACACCCCATCCTCGTATATATTATTAAAATCCCTTATATTAATATCTCGCCCCAGTTTGAAACATAAACCATAATAATAAAGTAATTAGATGGGTTAATTAATTAATCAAACAGTGATTAATTAATAGCCTTCCTCCAATCACATCGCCCTCGACGCCATTAATCTCCCTAATTCATAATTATTATCCGATCGGGCCCCTCCATAAAATCCTGAGCAAGTCCCCTCCCTGACCACCATACGACCTGACCCCTTCAGATCCGATAGTTGACGCTCATATCGGGCGGCCCCCGATGCCGAACTTTACCCGCCCGATGTGAGCGGTTTTACTGCACACCCTACTAATATGTGTCGCCCGATGAATGGCATCAGGCGGACCTCTCCTAATACTGCCATACCC
The DNA here is from genome assembly GCA_000404065.3 of Pinus taeda. Taxonomy (NCBI): domain Eukaryota; kingdom Viridiplantae; phylum Streptophyta; class Pinopsida; order Pinales; family Pinaceae; genus Pinus; species Pinus taeda. The sequence goes on along the minus strand of APFE031119720.1, from coordinate 14,560 downwards.
TCATAAGCAGTGCGATAGATTCTGCTTACTGCCTCTGCTTACCACCTTCGCTAAACGACAAAACATCTCTTCCATCAGTTGCCGCCAACTGTCTCATTTCCATTATACACACCAAAAGCATTGAATTTGCCAATAAACCAAAAAATATTCATTATTTTTGTTTTTCCAAGAAAAATAACCTTATGTTCTCCATGCACACTCAGAGCACATTTGAGCTGTCACCTTGCTTTCAACCGTCAACCTCTAGAAGCTGTTGAACTCCCGATCGCCATTGCAGACCCGTGCGCTCCATGCAAACAGTGCACAAGAGCCATTTGTCTCTCCATGAAACCATAACCAGGTATTTACCCCATTTCAACTAAGAAACACTATTTTCCATACTAAACCTAAACTAAATTGCTGTAAGAATTAAGTAATTCAGGGAAGTTAAACCATTTGACAGCCTTGACACTCTCTGAGACAACGCCTTTTTCCATAATTCCCCAAAAATTCCCTGACCTCATCCTTGAATCCACAAGAACCAAGGATGGATGCCGTAATTGCCTTAAATGTCATGCCAGTTACCACTCCTCACAGAGATTTAGACCATCTTCCCTTGGCCGATAAGGACTTCCAGATAAAAGACCTCATATTTGATGAAACCCCTTTGAAATTACATTGCAAATACTGAGATATCTACTTGAATCATGCAGATAAGATAGGTCTCTGGGAATCAAACTTACCCAAGTATCAATTCGCTAGTGTTCATGTCTTCTCAGAAATTATTCATTACTGTCATGCAAACTATGACCCTATCATCAAAGCTGTAATGTCCCCAGACCAGAAAATCCTATTTACCATTACAGCTGAGTCCATAAACGAGATGTTACAGTTGCATCCTGGTCAAGACCTCACCTCCTATCCATTGCCAGTTTTCTTGAAAGATTCTCCAAGCTGTCTAGTTCCAGGATTACTCAAATCCTCCATACTTTCATTTCTGAAGAAAAAAACATGCCAAAGGACCCTCCTCCTTACATGTCAGCCTTCTTTTCTGAACTAGGAAAAGATATCACAACAATGCTATCATGCATTTTAGGTTCTACCACTAATGAATATATAGATGAGAATATTTTTGTTGGCATATCTATTTTTACCCCCAGTCAACCTCCTGCAGTCAAGTTTGATTATGTAAAATTCATTGCAGATAAAATGCATGATCAGTTTATGAGACTTGAAAATGAGAGGGTGTTCAAGTATTCATCAGTCCTGTATCACTTGTTTTTCTACTACCAAACTGATAAGTTTCCCTTTTCTGTCCAAAAGCTTGATACTAGAGGGAATCCTAGATCTGTCATCTTTTGGATTGCTCTATTCCATAGGTCTTCTTAATCTCACCATCCATACATAGATTTTATTGACCTATTTGTACATCCAGTAACTACAATGTTATTAGGAAGTCCCCCTTCCCAGAATTAGTGCAAACATTAAGAGGGTTCTCCAACTGTCCAAACAATACAAAGTAGGGGATTGGTACTTGTACCAAAACCATACTGAAATTAGAATTTATGGGTGTGAGCTTCCTCCTTACAAGTTACCTAGATATCTCCCCATGCGATTATTTTCTCTGGAGTACTACAAGCAAATGATCAATTTTGATGAGATTCACTTTGTTAAAACCAAGAAGAAGGCCCAACTAAGAATAAAGGATCATTTAGGCCCATTTATTTGCAATAACAGAGAAGCAGGAAAGGAGGTAGATGAAAACCTCCAAAGATTGAGATTAAAAAAGAGTTTCATCTGGGCCTATGACCCCCATGGATTCATTTGTAACATAAGGCAGAAACATAAGCTATCTCCTTATATCCACCATAGGATCCCATAAATTGAACAATATGCCAACCAAACAGAATGGGTGGAAGGCACTCTGATAGATCAAGATAGCACACAAGTTGAAGTTGACAATGTAATGGTGGACCTAGAAAGAAGATTTGATGAAGGTTCATTTGTACAGGTGTTTGGATAAACTTCATCACAAAAGCAGTCATAGGAACACAGCACACAGCCATCAGAGCAACAAGGAACCTCAGAACAAGCAGAAGATTCAGAACAACAAGAAGAGTCAGACTAGCTTGAAATTTCAGAGGAGCTTACTTAAACTGAACAAATCATGAGCAAACCTCCCATTTTGCAGACTCCTCTAAATGAGGAGAATAATTTAAAGAGAAGCCGAGATGAAGCCACTGCTTCTACTATGCCTATTGATCAAACTTTTGTTAAAAGGCAAAGACTAAACCCATATGCATGAGAGGAGTACAGTGAGGAAACAACAGGAAACTCAACAACCGAAAGGAGTAACAGCAAGCCAACCATTCCAACAGGAGGCACACCATCTGTCTCACATGCACAAGCATTGGAAAGACAACAGAGCATAGAGGTATCTTCTTTTAGAGCTCCCCCTGAACAGAACCTGGATATTAAGGGAAAGTAAAAATAATTTAAAGCAATGAATGAAAAACTAAAAGCTCAAACCTATGCTCACTACCTCAAAATGGCCCCAACTAACCAGACTAGGCTTATGTCAGCTTTTGACATAAAGGAAGGAAAAATGCAAATGAGCTTCCTCAAACCAACTGTGCAACAACCAAGATCCATGGTTGATTATTTAAAGACTGATTTTGAAGTTTTGGCAAAGGATATCCATCCTATTGACCAAATAGAACTGCACAAGCAGACTGGTGAAATGGTCTATTCTACACTGACTAATAAGGCCATCACAGCACACCAATTGCAAAATTCATTGCACAACACCACTGCACAGCTGCAACTGGAAAGGGCCTCTTCTTGGGCTAAAGATACCAGGATAAAAACTCTAGAAGACTTGGTGATAGAATTGGGACATGATCCCAAAGATGTCAAAGCAATAGAAAAACTGCTTAAAAAGAAAAAAGATGATATAGCTGCACTGGAGAAGCAGCTTAAAATCCCTCCTCCCCACCATCCTCAAACTGCAGAAGTCATAGAGAAACAAAAGGAGGAAGAACTTATGGACCTAGTCCTTAAGTTAAACGATTAGTTAAAAGAAACTGAAAAGGAATTGGAAAAGGTAATATAGTCTAAGCAGAGTGAGCTAGACACTGCTCCTAAGAATATCATACCAACAATTTCTATAGCAGTATCCTCTACTCTAGCAGCTTCTTTGGCACCCACACTTCCACCAGTGACAGCATTGCTAGTAGTAGAGATTGGTCCAACTACAGGTACATCAAACAATGCAGGGACAACAACAGAAAAAACAGATGAAGTGATCAAAGCCATTGAACAAATGAGTATCCAGGCTACAGAATTGAAAAAGCTCAAAGAACAAATGTCAAGTTTGGAAATAGACTATGAGCTAGCATAGATTCAAAACAAAGAAGAAGAAAGAAAAAACAAAAGGATGGAGGAAAGAATCAGAGTCCTAGAGAAGGACTTGGCATTAGAAAAACCACAAGGAGATATGAGATATATATTGTGGGCCAATATCATTGATTCCATCTATGATATTTGGCCTTATATCCAGGTAATTTTTGAATAGAAGAAGCTATACAGAAGACTAAAGAAGAACTGGGAGATAAGCCCGAAGAGGCAAATCAGTTAATTGATTTTTTGAACAGTAGGAACAGGTACCAACTAGATGAGTTGGAGATTGAAGACATAACAACTACTATCATAGAAATAAAGAAAGTTCTTACTAAAAGGAACTTAATGCTTAACTTAGAGAAAAGGTGTCAGAGTATTCAGGCAGATATAGATAGCTTCATGTTGAAGTATGGCATTTTGAGAGAGAAAGGCCTTCCTAGTCCAAAGGTTATAAATGACAAGTTAATGACACAGGATGACTATATCGAGAAATTAGAGAAGTAGACCAAGGGTCAAGCAAATTCCTTAGGAGTAAAAGCATTACCTACAGGAAAGGTACTTTATGATAGGCTGGAGAATCTATTTTACATAGAACATGAAGTAAAACAACTATTCACCAACAAACCCAATTTTGCTATGTAAACAGAAGCTGATGAAGTTTACAGGAAGATGATCACGGTGAAATTGCTAGATAATGAAATGTGGACCAGTTTGGCTGACTTACTGGAGTAAAAAATGTTTATTATAGTGAAGTCTGATAACATGCGTAAAGTCTGGTAACACAAGTAAAGAGTATCAGCACAGGTAAAGAGTATCAATAGGTGAAGATAAGAGTGAAATCCAACACATAACTACTAAGGCAACTGCAAGAGCCTAATCCGAATTCCAATAGCCAGCACATTCACAAATAAAGGGACAACAAACAAATCTGTTTTCCATCTGTCTCTATCTTCATGTTGAAGATATTTTTTGTTTCCTAGATTAATTCTCATGTAGTTATGAGATATTTTGTATCAAATTTTGTATAAATACTTCCAAAGTTGAAGTAATTAGGGTGGATTAAAAAGCATTTCTATAGACTTTTTGTTTGGAGCTAAAGGAGCTATTGTAATCAAGGTTGGACTGGTTTATTGGATTAAATAAAGTTGAGGACATTTCACTTGATTCACGTGCACTGTGGGAAACAAATAAGTATCATTTCTCTGAGTTTGAATATTGTTTTCCTTTATGTTATGAATTATCATATGTGTTTTCTTATAATTCTTAAAATAAAATGAGGAATAATATAATCAAAATTAGCTTAAGTGCTTTATGTTTTAACTGTTTGCTTATTTAATGTTTTCTACTAAATTGCTTAAGTCCCGGAATTCTTAATTGCTCCCTTACTTCTGTAATTCATTACTTCTATTGGCACCTAGTACAAGATTCTTAATTGCCCTTGTTATTTGCCAAACTTTCCTTCTTCATCTTGATCCCTACCAAGGATTCTTCATTGCCCTTGGCCCTAGTGAAGGTTTCCATTCATTAAGACTTTCAGATTTGTCCTTGCTGTGCTAGCTTGTCATGTGAACTCTTACCTCAGTGATTAATCAAATCCTGTTAGACTTTTCCAACTTGACTCCATATCCCAATGGCTTGAATACCTACTCTGCCCATCTATTTCCTTAATTCCACCAAACAAATCAAAACAAATCCCTTAAGCATTAATAGCTAGCCTAATATCATATCAAAACAATGCTAAATCATAAAGAGAGAGCCCTCTCTGAGTGTATATCGGCTAGGATCTATACTTAAAAGATTGGTTTGTAGTTACCTTGGATCCTTTCCTTCTTTGAAATAACTTCTAAGGAAAATATGAGTGATAACACAGTTAAGAATAGAAAATCAACAGAAAATCATCCCCATGGGAATATTGCATGGAGTGATAGTTGATATTGAGGGCGCAAGTGCATTGGCTGATTTTGAAGTGATAGAGATTATGGATGACAACAATCCCTACCCCGTGCTCCTTGGGATCGATTGGGCTACTGACATGAATGGGATAATAAATTTGAAGAAGCGAAATATGATATTTGAGAAGAGAACCCTCCGCATAGTAGTGCCCCTGAATCATGCAGAGGGACCACGCTATACTGAACTGGTCCGTGATTATGAAAGAGATGATGATTTGGACCAGATTTATAAGATAACGACACAAGATCCGGATCGGGTGAATCTGACAGCAGATGGGCACATTTCCTAGGACCGCGAAATTTCCTGCACATCAGATTTAGATGAGGAGTTGGAGCATAAGCAGAACTGACTGCATGAAGTATCTACACTACGTTGTAATATGATGACCAAGTTGATGCATTGTGTATCATCAGAGGTAAGAAGTCTACCCTATTATGATTGTTTAACTGATATCAATAAATTTTTGGATGCATTCGAAAGCGAAGTGCCAGGGAATCGCCACTTCCAAGCCTTAGATTGGGTGCTGTGCACTATGCCTGCGAGATGGTGGGGTACGCACAAACACAATTTTGATGATTGGCGCATGTATAGAAAGATGATGAGATTACAGTTTGGTCACCCACAAGTGTAGCTAACAGAGAAATATGATGGAAGGGATGATCCATGCTATCACCTGGCCAAATGGACTAAGGTTTATGGAGTGTAGCCTAAGCCTGAATGGGTGCATCTGTTTTGTCATACTTTGGATGTAATACCAATGAATTGGTACTTGGAAATAGAGCTCCACCATGGCACTGGAGAATGGGAAGTTTTGCAACAGGGATTCTTGATGACATTTAGCTTTGAGGATGGGTTTGAAATTATTGATGAGGAATTACAAGAAGTCAAGGCAACAATCTTCAGAGTACCACAGGATCCATTGGACTTAATTCAATTGGATTCGACCACCTAGCTGCACCACGTGCTGGAGTGCTACAATGTGACTTATGAAGAAGAGGACGAGGATCCAAGGAACATTAATATCCTAGAGTCTAACAGTCACTGCGAAGTTGAAGGACCGCAAATTGAAAATATAGATATCACCATGCTGCTAAAAACAAGACAAGTGAACATTGGAACAGAGGCGGAGCTGAAATTTGCAATGATTGGGGACTACTGGGATGACGCAACCATATATAAGGTTGTTGAATTGCTCCATGAATACCAAGACTTGTTCCCTACGAAGTTCTCATACCTAAAGGGGATAATAGGTGACCTAGGAGTTATGAAAATCATGTTGAAACTAGACGCAAAGCCGACCAAGCAAAGGCCGTACCACCTCAATCCAAAGTATAAAGAAAGGGTTCGCTTAGAGTTGGATAAATTGCTTGCGGTGGGTATTATTGAACTAGTAGAAGAGTCTAATTGGATAAGCCCAATAGTAGTTCAGGAAAAGAAGTAGAAGGATGAAATAAGGATATGCATAGATCTCAGGAAGCTAAACGATGCTTGCATGCATGATCATTTTCCGACTCTGTTCACCGATGAAATGCTGGATAATGTAGGAGGACAGGAAGCATATTTGTTCACTGATGGGTTCTCGGGGTACCATCAGATCAAGATCATGCTGGAGGATAGAAGTAAGACGACCTTTGCCATAAAGTGGGGGTGCTTTCATTATACTGTAATGCCTTTTGGACTGAAGAACACGCCGATGATCTTTTCGCGCGTAGTCATCATGGCATTTAAGGACTTCATTCACAAGTTTCTAGAGGTATACTTTGACGATTGGATGATGTTTGGGCTGGTGAAAAGCCATGTAGCTAGCCTACGATAGATGCTAGATACATGACAGAGGTATCAGATCACACTCAATTTGAAGAAATGTTTGTTCTGTGTTCTTTTCAGAATCTTGATGGGCCATGTGGTGTGCAGACAAATATTAATGGTCGACCCAGCTAAGATAGCAGTTATAATTAACTTAGAGGCAGCAAGAAGTATGAAATAGCTGCATGCAACATTAGGGAATACAGGATATTATACAAAGTTCATTAAGAGTGATGCCCAGATTACTGCACCAATGGAGAAGTTACTAAAGAAGGATGCTACATTCTATTGGAATGAAGAATGTCAGCAAAGCTTAGATGTGTTAAAGGAAAAGATGGTCACCACACCGATCCTAGTCTTCTCAGATTGGAAGAAGGAATTTCATGTGAATGTGGACGCATCATGTATTGTGCTTGAGGCAGTACTAACATAGGCTGGTGAGGGAGAGTTGGATCACCCTATAGCGTTTATGAGTAGGAAGTTGTCTAAAGCTGAGAAGAATTATTCAACGACAGAGTGCGATGGTTTGGCTATGGTGTACGTGCTCCAGAAATTCAGACACTACTTGCTAGGCAGACACTTTAAGATGTATATAGACCATTTTGCATTGAAGTACTTGGTTAACAAGCCTGTGTTGGGGGGAAGATATGCAGATGGATACTGCTGTTTCAGGAATATTATTTCGAAGTTATTGTGAAACCAGGATGGTTGAATGCTAGACCGGATCCTTTGTTACGCATTGAATTAGGAGAGGATCCTACTAATTTGGAGGAAGGCCTGCCTGATGTGCAACTCTTTGTAGTGCATGTCACAGACAATCACTTTGCGGATATCATACACTTCCAGATGACGTGGAGGGCTCTAGAAGGGTATACTAGTCAACAAAAGAAGGACCTGGTGGTGTGCCCGACAAATTTTTTTGTCATTGCAGGGCATTTATATAAAATCGGCTTGGATGAATTACTGTGAGGTTACGTGCCTGATTTTGAACAAGCAGCATCCTCACTGAGGCTCATGGAGGAGTTGCGGGAGGACATTATGTAGGAAAAACAATAGCGTAGAAGATTTTACGTGTTGGGTTGTGGTGGCCGACGCTTCATAATAATTCCAAGGTTTATTGTAAGGCATGTGATGCATGTCAGAGGATGGACAGGCGATCGTAGAGGGATGAGCTACCTCTAAATCCGCAGCTGGAATTACAGCCATTTGAGAAGTGGGTGATTGATTTTGTAGGACCAATTCAACCTCTAGGAAAGAAGATAGGTGTGTGGTACATCATCACCGCTACTGAGTATTTGACCAGATCGACGGAGGCGCAACTTGTGAAGGAATGTACTAGGGCAACAACAACAAAGTTCATCTTTGAGTTTGGTTTCCTGAAGATTTTGATGAGCGATCGTGGTACACATTTCCTTAATGAGACAATCAACGCGTTGACAGAGGAATTCCAAGTTTATCACCAAAAGACTATGCCATATCACCCGCAGTCTAATGGGATGGTTGAAGCATTTAATAAGATATTGGAGAATGCACTAAAGAAAGTTTGAAATGCACAAAGAAATGACTGGGATGTGTGCGTTCCCATGGTGCTATGGGCTAATAGGACGAATTGCAAAAAGCTAACTGGAAAAACATCTTTCAGGATGGTTTATGGCATAGAAGTTGTGATGCCGATGAGTACATTGTACCTAGTCTGCGCATAGTGGCATTCACAGGAATGGTAGACCACGAAGCCTTGGAAGAGAATCTCATGCAATTGATAGAGCTGGAAAATGATACATTTTTGGTTGGATTCCATCAACAAGTTCAAAAGGAGAGCGAAAAGGCATGGCGTGATCGGTACATCAAACTACTCACCTTCAAGGTAAATGATTTAGTGTTATTATATGACAGTAATTTTGATAAATTTCCAGGAAAATTCTGGATGCATTGGTTGGGTGCCTATGTCATCAAGGAGATTACCGATGGTGGAGCAGTTTAGCTAGCGAATCTGAATGGAGAGCCATTTCCAGGGAAGGCAAATGGCAACCGATTGAAGCCATAGACTGAGGATCTGACCAGATGACTATATGGTGGAAGCACAGTCTTAGCACTCCAGGCAGCTGAAAGGAGGTGCGAGACTATAAACTATACTGCCTGAGTTGTAGAGCTGTGCGACTCGAGGACTATGTGGAAAGGAGGAACATCACAGTATTGGCAAAAGTTGCGCCAGAAAGTGACCGTTATGGCCACTGTTCGTGAGTTGATAGTGAGAAAATGGCTAATTGGAGTTGGGGGCAGCATTTAAGTCAGAATTTAAGAGTGAGTTATTTTAAAATATGCTGCCAATCTATCATTTATGAGCGACTTTTGGGGGAATGGTTGGATTCGAATTCGAATTTGCATATAAATTATAGATGGCCGCCCTACGAAAAACACTTTCCAGCCTAAGAATCGAGGTGTTGAGCTATCAAGCACGCATGAACCTTGAGAATTTGGAGGCTTTGGTGGCCAGTTCAGTATTTGACAAGTTCCCTAAAGCAACCCAGGACCTTCTTACTAGCCTCATGTCGGCGCCTGTGGAAACCGTAAGTGCTAGAGGATCGATGGCCTCTGAGGGACCTTCCCCTGAGGTTGCAAGGTAGAGGTGCTTGCAGAAGCGCCAAAATCACTGAGGTTGCCTAGGCTGAGGCCTACGCTGACCAGAGAGGGTCCTAAGACAAAGAAGGACAAGAAGAAAGTGACACAACCAGTGCGCGAGTTGCTGATAAAGTACCAGAATAAAGAGAAGCCTATCGCGCAGGAGAAAGACAAGGTACTAGACCTAGAATCCGATGAGGGCGTGGAAGATCTAAAGATTCAACAAGGGATTCTACCCTTCTTTTATGTAACTTTTGTTGACTTTAAGAGATCCACCCATGGCTTGTGGACCATGGGATTGTATAAAAAGGAAAGTCTTAGAAGAGTCTAAGGCAGTTCAGCCTTGAGATGTTTTGAGTCATTAATGAATGTAATGGGTTTGTGAGAGCTAAGAGTAAAGAGTCTTATCATAGGAAAGAGGATCTGTAGCTGTGCGTGCAAAGACTTAGGGTAGAAGTCTGCAGCTGAGTGCACGGACACCTGTAGTGGTGTGCGCAGGGCGGTTAGAATCTATAAACAAGACTGAAGCATAAATCAAGAGAATTATTCTGGAATCATCTATGTATGATCTATTTAATTCTGTTATAAATGCATATGATTATGTTATGATGAATACTAATTTTATGTTTTAATGTTGTGTCGATGCGCAAATCCATATGTTTTGATTTGTTATATGAACACAAGTAAGAATATATGTTTACGCGAAGATCCTCTTAATGCATGTTGAAGTTATCAGATACTTAAGCTAATATGGGTAATTACGGAAGTAAGGGTAGTTATATAAGCGTGTAAGTGTCTGATCCGCCTATCTAGGGTATGCGAAGGACAGTCGTAGACCTCTACGGAGATTTATAGGATGACCAAGACGAGTATATCGATAAGCCCTAAAGGGCTTATCAACCTGTTAGCTTCCTGCTCATAGCAGGTATTCACCTTTCGTGATCGACATATATACAAGCCAAATATGTCATGCTTTGCTTACAACAATGTTCCATATTTGAAATTTGCTACTATGGCAAAGAGGGCACAAAATCTTCAGGCACAGAAGTCATTGCATGTATTCTTGAGGACCATGGACCAGGCATTTTTTAAACTTCTCAAACATGTCCTCTTACATCGCCTCAAAGACACCAAATGTGCACCATCCAAAGTCATATAAGCATTTGTCTACTGGGAATAATAGGTCTCAAAGACGGGGATATTGAAGTGATGTGGGCAGATGGAATGATATCAAAAGTTGGACCACAAACGATTTTTGTAGTTGGCAGGGAGGATGATATGGAATCAACTCAAAGTAGTTTTCATGATGGTGATGAGGATGGTGATGATGCTGTTGGGAAACTGTTGATGATAATACAAGTGATGCATTTGAGGCTGATAAGGAGGTTGTAGAAGACATTCCAAACTCAATTACTACTGATGGAAATAACGATATGGGCACTATAACATCAGATGAAAACTTGAACGATAGTAGCAAGGTGGCATGTCATTACCTCGAGCAGCATTTGGATTCGTTGCTAGGTTTGCCTCTGGTCTTCTTGGATTTCGAGGTTCCAAGAGCTCATCAAATACCATGGATGCAAATTCTCAGGAGCAGACTACTCTGCAGAATGGACTTGAACAGAACTCTGATGAGATGGAGATGAGCAATGCTGAATGTGAACAACTTATAATAGATTCCAAGAGTCATCACTTGGAACATATTGAAGATGGTTTGACTACTATGCCTATAGCATCAGAGGTGACAGATTCTAAAATCAGGGTAGAATGTAGTGGCCACATAAATGAGGAAGATGTGCAAAGTTTCCAAAACAGAGTGCAAGTTTCCACAGGAGAGTATTCAACAGGCAGTATGCCTACCCATATGAAGCTCAATTCAGATCAAATGCATAGCTTGTCTTTTTCTGGAAAATATGACCAGTTCAAACACTTTGACAGTGTGAAGGACCCTCTGGACCATAACTTTTTGAATGAAACAGCCCAGAGTTCTAATGATAGAAAGTGGTCAAAGAAAGTTCAGCAAGAGTGGAGTATCCTTGAAAAAAATTTACCTGATATGATTTATGTGCGAGTCTATGAGGATCGTATGGATTTGCTCAGGGCTGTGATTCCTGGAGCCAGTGGGTCTCCATATCAAGATGGCCTTTTCTCTTTGATATTTATCTTCCACCTCATTACCCTCAGGCACCACCGACAGTCTACTATCATTCTCACGGGCTTAAATTGAATCCCAATTTGTATGAAACTGGAAAAGTCTGCTTGAGTCTTCTGAACACATGGACTGGCAGAGGAAATGAAATATGGGACCCCAAAATTTCAAGCATTCTACAGGTTCTCATTTCTCTTCAAGGTCTTGTACTAAATGCTAGACCATACTTCAATGAAGCAGGATATGATAAGCAAGTTGGTACCACTGAAGGAGAGAAGAATTCTGTTGCATACAATGAAAATTCTTTTCTACTTGCCTGCAAGCTGATGTTATATCTTCTACATAGACCTCCACAACATTTTGAAAGCTTCGTAAAAGACCACTTCCGAAGACGTAGTCAATCCATTCTTGCCGCATGTGATGCATATATGAAGGGTGCTGAAGTTGGATCTCTCTCAGAAGTGCCATTGAATTCTGACTCAGTTTCAGAGAACAACAGTTCGGTTGGTTTCAGGCTTATGTTAGCAAAGGTTATGCCAAAGCTTCAAGCGGCATTTAATGAACTTAGTAGAGATGATCATCAAAATCTGGAGACAACACTCAAGGAAGTGGAAGATAGAGAACACACTGAAGCTTAGTTGGTTAAATCATACATGTAAATACACATGATAATTGGTCTTTCGGTCAGTCAATGCTGACGTGGATTGATTATGCAAATTTAACAAAATTCAAAATTTGAAGTTCTGCTACCTTATGTTCTTGATTTGTAAAGTTGTAAAATAATCACAATTGGCAAACAGGTCCATGTGTTGTGGCAAATATATGTCACACTTCAAGCGCTTCTCGAATATCTCAGCTTTTGTACCAAGACGAAGGTGTCCCTGCGAATAGCCAAATCGTTGTAAAGAGGATGGGCGATCTTGATCCAGAAGCATGGAGAGGAGCATGTCAGAGAAAGTTCGCTTCTAATTGGCAAACTAAGTATGCGGAGATGCACTCTTTATGGGAAGATTATTTAAGGGACCCTTCATGGTATCCGTTTAAGGTTGTACCAGTGCTTGGAGATACAGAAAAACATGAGCTTGTCGTGAATGAGGATGATGAGAAGTTGAGAGACCTCCGTATTGAAATGGGGAAAGAGGTGTGTGACATTGTGATTATAGCTTTGAAAGAATTAAATGAAAAAGTTGATGTCATTATATCAGAGTGGATGGGTTATTTCCTCTTGCGTGAATCCATGTTCGATTCCGTGATCTGTGCTCGTGATCGCTTTTGCTGTCTTCGGCCTGACAGGCTGCTTTTCCTCAGGGACTGAGACTCGGAGCTAGGATGCTACACAGAGACCCAGTTCTACACGCGAATTGATACAGCGGTTCTCTTCTCTACCGTGGGTCACAGAGGTTTTCTAGATTCAAGGACATATCCATCCAATCATATACCAAGATTTCATTCTCTTGTGTGAAGAGTTCTTGATTTTTACTTCTGCATCTGTGTTAGTCGTTGAGTGGGCATAAATACAACCTCAAAGCTTATTTCATTGATTTTGTGCACAATAAGTCAGACTGCAAATGGGTTTGAAGAGCAGCAGCAGCGGGCTTTGCCTGCTGCCAGAGCTGGAGGAGCTGCTGTGGTGGACAAGGCAACAGATTTTGCTAATTATTTTTTGCACCTATGCATATCTATATCACCAGAAAGAAATGCTCTCTGACAGAGTGAGGATGGATGCTTATTACATAGCTATCGAGAACAAGCACCACTTTGAAGGCAAGACTGTTTTGGATGTAGGCACAGGAAGTGGCATTTTGGCAATTTGGTGTGCACAAGCTGGTGCAAGGAAAGTTTATGCTGTTGAAGCAACCAAAATGTCAGAACATGCACGCCAACTTGTAATCGGAAATGGTGTTGGCCACATTGTTGATATAATTGAAGGATCTATGGAGGATGTCATGTTGCCTGGAAGATATCCAATACCAGAGGCGTGGAATAAAGCGGAGAACAGAAGGACAGCCAACCACCACCACAATCTAAAAAGGCAAAAAAATTATTTGTTAAATCTATGGAACCGCCTAAAGGATTCCTGGGCAGTTATTACACAGTTATCACCAAATAGCTAGCGCATCACAAGAAATGACCCATACTTAACTTCATTTTAATACTGCTGCCTCCAGCGCCGCTTAGAGAGATATTTTCTTGCATTTATTTCAGTACAGATTAGGGTAGAAGCGGTGACTCTATCAGATCGATCTGAGATCTGCTTGTAATAGATTTTTGCCTATTTAAACAACGCTGTTCGTTGTTCAAAGGGTGAGAGATGTTTTGATCGCTAATCTCATTTTTGAGACTTGCTGTGTACGCCTTAAGAGATTTAATGAACAGAGATTGCTGGACATTTGGATTATGAACTGTCTGTTGTGGACTTGATGGCTGAAGAGCTAATTACAGGATTCCTGTGCTTTCTTCATGGCTCAATAAGTCTTTCTTGCCTCTGTTTTCAGTTTTAATGTGTTTATATCGCCTTTGTGTCATGATCTAAATAACAGAAAAGAAGACTAGCTCAGAATTCGCTTAACAGCACTCTGTGCTCAATTCCTGTTATTTCTCTATGTTTATCTTCTAAACTAGCCTATAATATGAATTCCTCTTAGGCTCATATTT